>BMAO01002311.1:0-17744 GCA_019973975.1 Trichonephila clavata | reverse complement strand
AAAAAAAAAAAAAAAAAAAAAATTTTTTTTTTTTTTTTTTTTTTTTTAGTGAGAACATTCATCCATCCTCTTCAGCAGTCAAATGAAACCTGTGAGATTTCAAACTTGTGATCTGCTTGTAAAGGAAAATTGACCAATCAGATTCAAGTGACGTCACGCGCCGTCACATTACAATTGAAAAGTAAAATGACAGTTGTAATACACGCGAGCACTTCAAGAGAACAACTCGAGCTAGACAAGGAAGAATGTCTCACAAAAAAAAAAAAAAAAGTTTTTTTTTTTTTTTTTTTTTTTTTTTTTTTAGTGGGTGCCTTTTATAAACTCAACCTTTCTCTACAATACAACCATCATCTTATTTGCTTGTCCAGTTATGGTGCCGTTTCAAAGTTTACTTGAAATTTTATTTTCATTTTCAATTTATCCTGCTAGACTATGCCAGTCGCTTCCGTTCCATCATGCTTTTGTCGACAAGATTGTTTAGTGTGTGGTCGGGAGAAGAACCACTCCATGATTGTGCGATTCACTATTTATTGGATTCGATGGTGTTTGAAGAACACGAGTTGTACGGTGAGCCCACTGAATTGAGAGTGAGCAAATTTTGCAGAATGGAAAAGTTTATTTACCCCGAGTCATACACATGACGGATGAAAACAGCAATTGTTGGCAAAGAATGTACCACTTTATCAAAGATGGTGGTTGGAGATACTTAATAAACTCATAATGTACAGTAAAGCATTGAAAACATTTCCAACACTCTTGTCAAGATGTAAAATAAAATGTAGACAACGTTGTGTAAAAAAAAAAAAAAAAAAATTTTTTTTTTTTTTTTTTTTTTACACAACGTTGTCTACATTTTATTTTTTTCCTGATGGAGAGTATAAAAGCTCCACTGCTTTCCGTTGCTCCTCACACACGCTCAGTGTTTCCTCGAGTCAACATGTGGTTCAAACTGCTTTTGCCCAATCAACACTATCCGTTGGCTGCCATGGTGGGACGAGATGGCAAGCTCTACTTTCGACTGTCGACGTTGGAGCTCTCTTGGTCGATCCAAAGTATACGAATTTGCCAAACGTTACGACAACCTGGTCATTCAAGGCAAGGATGTGCTGCCGCCTTACAAACGCTATCCAATCATGACTCAAAAGTCTAAACTCGTGACTCCCGATGTCTCTTTAGCATTTTGAATGCTGAACTCTCGTCGTTGGCCCGAGAGTTTTGCCTCAAGTCTCCAAATGGCTTTGCTTTGTAGAGAATCCAGCAACCTCTTTGTGGAAAGCTACAAAACCTCGCCCGTCTTGCAGGTTCAACACTCTCCCATCCCCGATTCCATCTTGGTGAGGAAATGGATCCAAGACTTTATTCAAAAGGTGCAGGACATGCGTCAGATGCAATCCCAAAACGCTTCCAAGACGGCATCTTTGAAGATGGCGTTTTTGAGGCTGGTGTAAAAAGGAAGCTTTCTCAGGAACGTGCACAGCTGAAAGTGCCTCTCCACCTGAGAACATCCTACACCTCTTGTTGAAAGTGCCTCTCCACCTGAGAACATTCCTACACCCCTTGTTGAAAGTGGCCTCTCCACCTGAGAGAATTCATACACCACTTGTTGAAAGTGCCTCTCCACCTGTTGAACAACCAGCTGACAAATCCTACACCCCCTGCTGAAAGTGTCTCTCCCCCTGAAAAAATTCCTAGAAACCCTGCTAAAAGTGCCTCTCCACCTGCTAAAAGTGTCTCTCCACCTGCTAAATGTGTCTCTCCACCTGCTAAAAGACTTGTGGAACCCGAGAGACCAGTCACACCTTTGGAGAGGGTGGATCCCTCTGTTTTGATGACTGGAGCCCATGTCGAGGTGACATCACGCCTGCCTACTCCACCTCTGATGACTCGATGCAACAAGAGTACCCAGGCCTATTCTTGTCACCTGGAGCTTGGCAAGAGACTCTTGGAACAACCACCCTTCTTGCCCAATAAAAAACTCGCCATCCAACCAAAGACCCCTACTCAACCAATCCATACCATTGTTTTGTTTGTGCCCGAACATCATCCTCTGTTGAAATCCGGTATGTGTCGTTTCATCCTTCAACCTCATCCTGTAAAGAATGTCAATAAATAATTGTTTTTATTGTAATGAAGCGTCTGTTTTCTTTCCTACCAAAAAAAGGGGAGTTTGGGCTTTGGCCCATTCTCCCCTTTTTTTGGTTTATATGAGATGCCAAGGTTGGATGATGACATAAATCTTTGCCTCTTGAAAGGTGACCCCCTTTCATCCTTGGGAATCCTTATCAAAACAATCGACCAATCAGAAGCCACTTCCTCCTTCTCTCGACTATAAAAGCAGGGCTCAGACGCTCTCTGCTTCATTTATTCCTGAGACATGGAAGACGAAAAAGCTTTTACTCTCTATCTGGCCAAGTACCAGGAGGCTAATCTTGGGGACTATATAACCTTTATGATTAATTTTCGAAAATGCCTGCAGACCATGATGCCCTCTGACATCATAACGGTCGAGTCCATCTACGATGTAACCGTTGCTGAACTGCTACAAAAGGTGTTGCCCGATTACGATCCCCGTGACCTGCCCACCTTTGAATGTGTTGTGTATGCTGAACCGGCCCACCTGCACAGTGATTATTTGGAGGAGGAGGCTGCCAAAGGAAAAGGGGCCTTTCTACAAGCCCTTTGGACTAGTTTGGCGAAACCAAAACTATATCACTTGGCCTACAAGGCGTGGAGGAGACACGGTCCCCAACACCTGACCGCCTGGACCCACTTGGCTCAAGCAGTGTTGGATGGGTGCTATGGATTGAAATGGCCCGAGAGCGTGTTCCGAGTACCAGATTCATGTGCCATCTGTCTCAGTCCAATGCACTGGCCAGAAAGAACGCATTGTGGGCACCTGTTCCACATGCGGTGCTTGTTACAACATCTGGACGTGCAAAACACCTGTCCTCTCTGCAGGGCACCCAATCCATTGCGAGAACCCGACCTTTAAAGGTAGACATTGTGTTGAGCCCCAGAAAAATGGGAGAATGATTGCTGGAAAGGAGCATAGCTCGGGACCAGTAATCATTCTCCCATTTTTTTGGGTCAATAAATATGCCAAGGTTGGAACCTATGGAATATAACACTTGCAAGAAAATGACGCTACCCTCTCTCAAAAATAATACCTTTGCTAGCAGAACAAGTCTCTTTTCCAGCCAAGGTTGGAACCTATTGAATTGAATACTTACGAAACATTTAAACTCTCAAAAAATAATTTTGGCTAGCAGCTCAAGTCTCTTTTCAAGCCAAGGTTGAATTAAAAGTGTTACTCATGAATCCTTTTTAAATCCTACCAGCCTTGAAATTTCACATCAGTTGCATCGACCAATCAGAAGCCTTCTGCCTGCTATAAAAGCGAGGCACTCGAGGCGAGAGAGCTCATTCATTCCTCACGATGCGAGACGATTTAGCATTTGCACACTGCCTGGTCAAGTATTCATCCCCCGATTTCGGGGAATTTGCTGCCTTTTTAAAAGAATTCCGGAATCGTCTGAATGCTTTACCCATTCCAGAGGTGTTGACGGTGCAGGACTTTCAACGCCATCTCCACGACCTCGATGCCTTGTGCAACGTTCTCTGTCCTTCGGGGGAATCTGGAAAATTGCGCTCTCTCGCCTTTCTCTTTGCCGCCGAACCTTTCAAATCCAAGGACCTTGTGCTCCACAAGATGGCTGAAAGGGGTCACGGCGCCTATATTCGGGGCATTTGGACAGAATGCATGAAACCTGATCTGTACCGAAAGGCGAGCGTGGCCTGGTCTTATGGGGGCTCGCAGGATTTGGAACAATGGGTGACGCTGGGTCACACGGCTCTTCAACTCTTGTACAGTGCTCCCTTCCCAGATCCCGTGTTTGGCGTGCCTGAAAAATGTCCCATTTGCCTGGAGCCCATGCATTTTCCCCTCACGACCGAATGTAGACACATGTTTCATAAAGCATGTTTGGAGCGGACCCAGAGTCCCACCTGCCCCCTGTGTAGGCAGACTGTTTGAACTTTGAATGTCAAACCCAAAAAAATGGAAAGGATGTGCTCAGCACGTCCTTTCCATTTTTTTGGGTCCCTCCTCTCACCAACGTTGGAAAGGTTTGATGTGGAACTGTTGAGAGAATTATTCTCCTTCCAAGGGCATCGCTCAAACGGAAAAACTCCAAGAGGGAAACTCAAAGGGGGGTTAGGAAAACATGGAAACATCCCTCCTCTCACCAACGTTGGAAGATTTGATCTGGAAATTTCCTGTTGCCGTTGAAATGATTTTTGATGTTCACCCTCTGCAAGAAACAAGAAGCATTCTCGTCACACATACTCGCCACTCCATCAACCAGAAAAACCAGCATTTTCCAGTAATAAAGAAAAAGCTTACCTACCCTACATACTTATTACATACTTATTACTATACTTATTACATACTAAAGATAAAGTTAACTTCATAGATCATAACCTGCTTTTTTCGTCGCGGTTTCATGTCGCGGTTTCAAACAAGTAAAAAACTTGAATACAAGTACTTTTTTTTAAATATTTGGAAAGAATAGGTACCCTTTTGTAAGAAATATCCCTCCTTTTCATATGTTTTACAGATAAATGCAACCCTCCATTTCTTTGGCTATACGAAGAGAGGGTATCCCTTCCCTTTCACGAGTCTTACGAATGTAGGGGCGCCCACCAATGTCATAGGTCAGATAGATAAATGCGTCCCTCCAATGTCATAGGTCAGACAGATAAATGCGTCCCTCCACACACAATGTCATAGAACAGATAGATAAATGCGTCTCTCCAATGTCATAGAACAGATAGATTAGACAGATAAATGCGTCCCTCCAATGTCATAGGTCAGATAGAACAGATAGATAAATGAGTCCCTCCAATGTCAGATAAGAACAGATAGATAATGCGTCCCTCCAATGTCATAGTCAGATAGTCAGACGATAAATGCGTCCCTCCAATGTCATAGGTCAGATAGTCAGACGATAAATGCGTCCCTCCAATGTCATAGTCAGATAGATTAGACAAATCCCACCCATTTCAGAGGTTTGATAGATAAACGCTTCGCACCAATGTCAAAAGTTGCACAGATAAACAGTACTCTTACGACAAAGAGGGTAGGTAAATAAACATCTCTCCCCTTTTAAAAATTTGAAAGAGAAATGTGTACATCATAGGGTCAAGGCACATAAAGGACCTCATACGGGAAACATTGCCCTCCCTACGGTGGGAAGGTTGTAAGAAAAATGCGTAAAGGAAGGCAAATGTCCATCGCCAGGACCTAGGTTGTTGGAAATTTACAATCAACACCCATCAACGTCGGACAGATTCAATGAAAGGTCCAAGAGGGTAAACGAAAAACCCCAAAAGGAGAGAAATGGAACCCAACAAAAAATGGAATGAGGGGGAAAAATTCAAATGTCAAAAACTTTTCGATGCAAGGAAAAATTAAAATGTCAAAAACTTTTTGATGCAAGGAAAAATTAAAATGTCAAAAACTTTTTGATGCAAGGAAACATTCGAATGTCAAAAACTTTTCGATGCAAGTAAACATTCAACTGTCAAAAATGTTTCGATGCAAGTAAAAAAAAAAAAAAAAAAAAAAAAAACATTTTTTTTTTTTTTTTTTTTTAGTGAGAACATTCATCCATCCTCTTCAGCAGTCAAATGAAACCTGTGAGATTTCAAACTTGTGATCTGCTTGTAAAGGAAAATTGACCAATCAGATTCAAGTGACGTCACGCGCCGTCACATTACAATTGAAAAGTAAAATGACAGTTGTAATACACGCAGCACTTCAAGAGTACAACTCGAGCTAGACAAGGAAGAGATGTCTCACTTAAAAAAAAAAAAAAATTTTTTTTTTTTTTTTTTTTTTTTTTTTTTTTTTTTTTTTAGTGGTGCCTTTTATAAACTCACAACCTTTCTCTACAATACAACCATCATCTTATTTGCTTGTCCAGTTTATGGTGCCGTTTCAAAGTTTACTTGAAATTTTATTTTCATTTTCAATTTATCCTGCTAGACTATGCCAGTCGCTTCCGTTCCATCATGCTTTTGTCGACAAGATTGTTTAGTGTGTGGTCGGGGAGAAGAACCACTCCATGATTGTGCGATTCACTATTTATTGGATTCGATGGTGTTTGAAGAACACGAGTTGTACGGTGAGCCCACTGAATTGAGAGTGGAGCAAATTTTGCAGAATGGAAAAGTTTATTTACCCCGAGTCATACACATGACGGATGAAAACAGCAATTGTTGGCAAAGAATGTACCACTTTATCAAAGATGGTGGTTGGAGATACTTAATAAACTCATAATGTACAGTAAAGCATTGAAAACATTTCCAACACTCTTGTCAAGATGTAAAATAAAATGTAGACAACGTTGTGTAAAAAAAAAAAAAAAAAAAAAAAAAAATTTTTTTTTTTTTTTTTTTTTTTTTTTTTACACAACGTTGTCTACATTTTATTTTTTTTACCTGATGGAGAGTATAAAAGCTCCACTGCTTTCCGTTGCTCCTCACACACGCTCAGTGTTTCCTCGAGTCAACATGTGGTTCAAACTTCTTTTGCCCAATCAACACTATCCGTTGGCTGCCATGGTGGGACGAGATGGCAAGCTCTACTTTCGACTAGTCGACGTTGGAGCTCTCTTGGGTCGATCCAAAGTATACGAATTTGCCAAACGTTACGACAACCTGGTCATTCAAGGCAAGGATGTGCTGCCGCCTTACAAACGCTATCCAATCATGACTCAAAAGTCTAAACTCGTGACTCCCGATGTCGTCTTTAGCATTTTGAATGCTGAACTCTCGTCGTTGGCCGAGAGTTTTGCCTCAGTCTCCAAATGGGCTTTGCTTTGGTAGAGAATCCAGGCAACCTCTTTGTGGAAAGCTACAAAACCTCGCCCGTCTTGCAGGTTCAACACTCTCCCATCCCCGATTCCATCTTGGTGAGGAAATGGATCCAAGACTTTATTCAAAAGGTGCAGGACATGCGTCAGATGCAATCCCAAAACGCTTCCAAGACGGCATCTTTGAAGATGGCGTTTTTGAGGGCTGGTGTAAAAAGGAAGCTTTCTCAGGAACGTGCAACAGCTGAAAGTGCCTCTCCACCTGAGAACATTCCTACACCTCTTGTTGAAAGTGCCTCTCCACCTGAGAACATTCCTACACCCCTTGTTGAAAGTGCCTCTCCACCTGAGAACATTCCTACACCCCTTGTTGAAAGTGCCTCTCCACCTGAGAGAATTCATACACCACTTGTTGAAAGTGCCTCTCCACCTGTTGAACAACCAGCTGACAAAATTCCTACACCCCCTGCTGAAAGTGTCTCTCCCCCTGAAAAAATTCCTAGAAACCCTGCTAAAAGTGCCTCTCCACCTGCTAAAAGTGTCTCTCCACCTGCTAAATGTGTCTCTCCACCTGCTAAAAGACTTGTGGAACCCGAGAGACCAGTCACACCTTTGGAGAGGGTGGATCCCTCTGTTTTGATGACTGGAGCCCATGTCGAGGTGACATCACGCCTGCCTACTCCACCTCTGATGACTCGATGCAACAAGAGTACCCAGGCCTATTCTTGTCACCTGGAGCTTGGCAAGAGACTCTTGGAACAACCACCCTTCTTGCCCAATAAAAAACTCGCCATCCAACCAAAACCCCTACTCAACCAATCCATACCATTGTTTTGTTTGTGCCCGAACATCATCCTCTGTTGAAATCCGGTATGTGTCGTTTCATCCTTCAACCTCATCCTGTAAAGAATGTCAATAAATAATTGTTTTTATTGTAATGAAGCGTCTGTTTTCTTTCCTACCAAAAAAAGGGGAGTTTGGGCTTTGGCCCATTCTCCCCTTTTTTTGGTTTATATGAGATGCCAAGGTTGGATGATGACATGGACCTTTGCCTCTTGAAAGGTGACCCCTTTCATCCTTGGGAACCCTTATCAAAACAATCGACCAATCAGAAACCACTTCCTCCTTCTCTCGACTATAAAAGCAGGGCTCAGACGCTCTCTGCTTCATTTATTCCTGAGACATGGAAGACGAAAAAGCTTTTACTCTCTATCTGGCCAAGTACCAGGAGGCTAATCTTGGGGACTATATAACCTTTATGATTAATTTTCGAAAGTGCCTGCAGACCATGATGCCCTCTGACATCATAACGGTCGAGTCCATCTACGATGTAACCGTTGCTGAACTGCTGCAAAAGGTGTTGCCCGATTACGATCCCCGTGACCTGCCCACCTTTGAATGTGTTGTGTATGCTGAACCGGCCCACCTGCACAGTGATTATTTGGAGGAGGAGGCTGCCAAAGGAAAAGGGGCCTTTCTACAAGCCCTTTGGACTAGTTTGGCGAAACCAAAACTATATCACTTGGCCTACAAGGCGTGGAGGAGACACGGTCCCCAACACCTGACCGCCTGGACACACTTGGCTCAAGCAGTGTTGGATGGGTGCTATGGATTGAAATGGCCCGAGAGCGTGTTCCGAGTACCAGATTCATGTGCCATCTGTCTCAGTCCAATGCACTGGCCAGAAAGAACGCATTGTGGGCACCTGTTCCACATGCGGTGCTTGTTACAACATCTGGACGTGCAAAACACCTGTCCTCTCTGCAGGGCACCCAATCCATTGCGAGAACCCGACCTTTAAAGGTAGACATTGTGTTGAGCCCCAGAAAAATGGGAGAATGATTGCTGGAAAGGAGCATAGCTCGGGACCAGTAATCATTCTCCCATTTTTTTGGGTCAATAAATATGCCAAGGTTGGAACCTATGGAATGAGACACTTGCAAAAAATGATGCTACCCTCTCTCAAAAATAATACATTTGCTAGCAGCACAAGTCTCTTTTCTAGCCAAGGTTGGAACCTATTGAATTGAATACTTACGAAACATTTAAACTCTCACAAAATAATTTTGGCTAGCAGCTCAAGTCTCTTTTCAAGCCAAGGTTGAATTAAAAGTGTTACTCATGAATCCTTTTTAAATCCTACCAGCCTTGAAATTTCACATCAGTTGCATCGACCAATCAGAAGCCTTCTCCCTGCTATAAAAGCGAGGCACTCGAGGCGAGAGAGCTCATTCATTCCTCACGATGCGAGACGATTTAGCGTTTGCACACTGCCTGGTCAAGTATTCATCCCCCGATTTCGGGGAATTTGCTGCCTTTTTAAAAGAATTCCGGAATCGTCTGAATGCTTTACCCATTCCAGAGGTGTTGACGGTGCAGGACTTTCAACGCCATCTCCACGACCTCGATGCCTTGTGCAACGTTCTCTGTCCTTCGGGGGAATCTGGAAAATTGCGCTCTCTCGCCTTTCTCTTTGCCGTCGAACCTTTCAAATCCAAGGACCTTGTGCTCCACAAGATGGCTGAAAGGGTCACGGCGCCTATATTCGGGGCATTTGGACAGAATGCATGAAACCTGATCTGTACCGAAAGGCGAGCGTGGCCTGGTCTTATGGGGGCTCGCAGGATTTGGAACAATGGGTGACGCTGGGTCACACGGCTCTTCAACTCTTGTACAGTGCTCCCTTCCCAGATCCCGTGTTTGGCGTGCCTGAAAAATGTCCCATTTGCCTGGAGCCCATGCATTTTCCCCTCACGACCGAATGTAGACACATGTTTCATAAAGCATGTTTGGAGCGGACCCAGAGTCCCACCTGCCCCCTGTGTAGGCAGACTGTTTGAACCTCGAGTGTCAAACCCAAAAAAATGGAAAGGATGTGCTCAGCACGTCCTTTCCATTTTTTTGGGTCCCTCCTCTCACCAACGTTGGAAGGTTTGATGTGGAACTGTTGAGAGAATCATTCTCCTTCCAAGGGCATCGCTCAAACGGAAAAACTCCAAGAGGGAAACTCAAAGGGGGGTTAGGAAAACATGGAAACATCCCTCCTCTCACCAACGTTGGAAGGTTTGATCTGGAAATTTCCTGTTGCCGTTGAAATGATTTTGATGTTCACCCCTGCAAGAAACAAGAAGCATTCTCGTCACACATACTCGCCACTCCATCAACCAGAAAAACCAGCATTTTCCAGTAATAAAGAAAAAGCTTACCTTCCCTACATACTTATTACATACTTATTACTATACTTATTACATACTAAAGATAAAGTTAACTTCATAGATCATAACCTGCTTTTTTCGTCGCGGTTTCATGTCGCGGTTTCAAACAAGTAAAAAACTTGAATACAAGTACTTTTTTTTAAATATTTGGAAAGAATAGGTACCCTTTTGTAAGAAATATCCCTCCTTTTCATATGTTTTACAGATAAATGCAACCCTCCATTTCTTTGGCTATACGAAGAGAGGGTGTCCCTTCCCTTTCACGAGTCTTACGAATGTAGGGGCGCCCACCAATGTCATAGGTCAGATAGATAAATGCGTCCCTCCAATGTCATAGGTCAGATAGGTCAGATAGATAAATGCGTCTCTCCAATGTCATAGAACAGATAGATTAGACAGATAAATGCGTCCCTCCAATGTCATAGGTCAGATAGAATAGATAGATAAATGAGTCCCTCCAATGTCAGATAGAACAGATAGATAAATGCGTCCCTCCAATGTCATAGGTCAGATAGGTCAGACCGATAAATGCGTCCCTCCAATGTCATAGGTCAGATAGGTCAGACCGATAAATGCGTCCCTCCAATGTCATAGGTCAGATAGATTAGACAAATCCCACCCATTTCAGAGGTTTGATAGATAAACGCTTCGCACCAATGTCAAAAGTTGCACAGATAAACAGGTACTCTTACGACAAAGAGGGGTAGGTAAATAAACATCTCTCCCCTTTTAAAAATTTGAAAGAGAAATGTGTACATCATAGGGTCAAGGCACATAAAGGGACCTCATACGGGAAACATTGCCCTCCCTACGGTGGGAAGGTTGTAAGAAAATGCGTAAAGGAAGGCAAATGTCCATCGCCAGGACCTAGGTTGTTGGAAATTTACAATCAACACCCATCAACGTCGGACAGATTCAATGAAAGGTCCAAGAGGGTAAACGAAAAACCCCAAAAGGAGGGAAATGGAACCCAACAAAAAATGGAATGAGGGGGAAAAATTAAATGTCAAAAACTTTTGATGCAAGAAAAAAATTCAAAAAGAAAAAAAAAAAATGTCAAAAACTTTTGATGCAAGGAAAAATTAAATGTCAAAACTTTTTGATGCAAGTAAACATTCAAATGTCAAAAACTTTTGATGCAAGGAAAATTCAAATGTCAAAAACTTTTCGATGCAAGTAAACATTCAAATGTCAAAAATTTTTCAATGCAAGTAAAAAAAAAAAAAAAAAAAAAAAAAAAAAATTTTTTTTTTTTTTTTTTTTTTTTTTTTTTAGTGGTTCTATAAAGGGTTGACACTCGAGGTATTACATGACGTTTGAGATGTTACACATTCTTTTGAAATGTCAGACAGAACCTTTTTTAGGCATCTCAAGACACTTTCAAGCACTCCAGTAGTTTGCCCCAACTGTCATGAGCAAATGACATTGGGTCATTTTTATTACAAACATGCATCCGAGAAACATTCCTTAAATTTTCGCAAGCAATGCGTGTTTTGTTTTGGTAAAAAACACTGGAATCATGGAGAAAAGAATCATCCCGACCACATAAATCACGTTTTATCGTGCTTGAAACGTTTTGCAAACGAAGCCAAAGATGTCTGGGTATTCTCGGACAATGAGGAGGAGACGGAAGAAGAGGAAAGGGTGCCAGAAGTATGTGGGTGTAGGTACTTTCAACCGATACCTCGTGAAATGTACGGTCGTCCCAGATTGAGGGACAATTTTTATGATTCAATCTTTGAGAAACCCGACTTATGGGAAGAGGGAATAAAATTTGACAATGGCTTGGGCAAAGATGTGTGGGGGATTATTCAGCGCTACTTGAAAGGAGATTGGGTATGGTTTCACATTATGGTCAAACACAACATTTTTGATACGTTTTGTAAGGAAATGGAAATGATTCGGAATCAATTTGTCATTTTACCCTTTTGGTGTCTCTGCGATGGATTAGAGACAGAGAGGGGTAAAATACAGCATCGACACATGATTTTGGCGTGTGAGCAAGAAAGTGCGTTTGAAGAGATTTGGAAGGGTAAAGTTCGCTATGAATTTCCCTCTGCTGGTCGGGCCAAAAAATGTGTCAAGATTCAGAGTGCCTTTCATTTGGTTCGGACCATTGTGTACGTGAGCCAACCCAAATCGTCGTGTGACGGGGGTAAAATTCCCGAAAAATTAATGAATCCGGAACAATGGTCCCATTTCCACATGAATCGACCCTTGCACGCGCATAGTATTGCCTTTCTCTGTACGCTTTTTCCAGGAGGAATGGAAAGATTACTGTTGGAACAGCTAGGAAATAAAAATGTGGCCAGTTGGGACAAGGTGATCAAATGTTTACCAGACGCGTGGGGTCATTTGAAATGGAATGTACCAATTCACGTGACGGGATTTAAATTTTTAAATTGCGTGTTTCCTTTCCAATACCAGGTGACAGGGGAAGAGACTCCTCTGTACGTGACGCTCTACGGTAACACAAAATTGTATTTAAAGGAGGGAAACCAGGGGGGTGAATGTTTGTTTCAACGGATCCGAGACGAAATGTATGTATTGTCCCGCAAACAACAAAACATGATGAATGAAATTAAAAAGATAAAGCAAGAGTGGGCCATGGACCAAAAAGTCTTGTTAAGGTCCAAACTCAGCGAGATGAATGCGAAATGCGACCTCATTCAAAGGGAAAGAGACATATTGAAAGAGGAAAGAGACATATTGAAAGAGGAAAGAGACTTGTTGAAAACAAAAGAAAATGAGTTGAACGCTGAAATAATGATATTAAAATTTAAATTGGAAAATGCATTAGTTGAAAATAAAATATGGGAAACCAAAGAAAACGAGTGGAAAGCCAAAGAACACGAGTTAAACACAGAAATGAATACATTGAAAAATAAATTGCAAAGTACATTGGTCGTAGATAAAATATTGAAAAGAATGATACAGAGCCAACGAAAGCTCAAAATGATTAACCCATGGCGATGGAAAAGAGTACCAAGGTTACCACGACCTGCCAACGTTCTCTCGTAATCATTCTACTTTAGATCATGTTTGGAGAACCCTTGTTCAAAAGGTTTTCCAACCTTATTCGAAAACTTGCCAACGTTAAAAAAAAAAAAAAAAAAAAAAAAAAAAAATTTTTTTTTTTTTTTTTTTTTTTTTTAGCTTTCAATATTTTTTGAGAGACGAGTACAAATACTGCACGCGTCTCATCCTACTCAATTGTTCACAATGGATTCTTCTCCAGAGTATGATGATTTTATTGACATGTTCAATTTACCAGCACCTGTTTCACCTTTACCACCCACTCCAGTGGCTTCTCCATCCATGAGCCTCTCAGAGGATTCCATGATTTATGAATCGTTACCTGAACCACCTATGGTACCTGAACAATTCATTGAGTCTCGACAACGAATGGAATTTCAAGAATCCTCTGATTCCGTGGAATCACCTGTTGCACCTGAACCAATTGTTTCTTCTCCTATTCGGAAGGTAGCTTCACCTGTGCATACGATAGCTACACCTGTGCGAAAGACGGATTCACCAAGGCAAAGGTCAAATTCACCTGTAAAAAAGATGGATTCCTCAAAGCGAAAGATGGATTCCCCAAGGCAAAGGTCAAATTCACCAAAGCGACGGGCAGATTCACCTGTGAGAAAGGTAGCTTCCATCATTCAACGAGATTTTCGACGAAACGAGAATGGGCCCCGAGATCCTAGGTTGTATCGCAGACCCGATTTCAGACCACCCTATCGTAGACCTGATTTTAGACCCAGGCGACCCCCGTATGCCCATCGATTGATTCCCACGTCTCATGTGTCGGCTCAAGTGTTTTTCCACAGCCAAGGTTTGGCCGTGTTGTGTCTCCGAGATGAGGGATTCACGCTCACCAACGGTGTCGTCTCGTATGCCTTGGATCGGCAATGTCCCAACGAACTATTTAAATATTTGCATTACCTCAATGTCGGTACCATTTGTGTGACGGATCATCAATCCAAGCTCAAATTTAAAGAATTTCAAGCGAATTGGAGCTCAGCCAGTCCGTTCAAAATGATCCCTGTGATGCTGTTAAATGCAACGAACGAAACAGGGGGGAATGTCCCTTTTGTAACGAAATACATTGTCATCGTTGGGTAGCCGTGCAAGGCATGTGCGCCATCTTGCATCAACCCATCAATCCCATTTTTCATTCGTGAGCAAGATTGGTGACTGCAAGCTCCGCCCACATCCTGTCTGAAACGTAAAAGGAGAGCTCGGACGCTTCAAATCAGTCGTCTCTCGACTCGCCAGCAGCATGGACGCAATCGATGCCTTCCCAGAGCACCTATCCACCACCGTGGTGCCAGTGACCTTACCTGAGAAAACCGAGACGTTGGAATATGCAGCTCGACAGGGCCTGGTCAAAGCATTCATCCTGTATCAGGAGATGGCCACGAAACGTGTGTTTGTCATGTTTTGTAACGATAGTTGGCATTGCAGACGATCGTATATGGACAATTTCAAGCGGGCCGTGTTGGCGGCGAGGATCCAAAATCCCTTTGAACCCGATGAGATGACGTGGGATAAGGTGTCGCAAGGCTTAATGAGAAATCCCGATCGACCGCTGAAGAATACGGACAAACGGATGGGATTCATGCACCAAAACATGTTTATCGTCAAAACTGGTTTACCTTTGGATTTCGCACCGTGAAACCGGGAGAGATTCATTTGATCCAAACAACCCATGTGCCCATGCTAATGTACGAACTGCCCTCCTCCAGTTTAAAGCATCAAAGCAAACTCAATCTGTATAGGAGGAGTTTTGAGCCATTTGACCAAATGCTCTATCATCGCAAAGTGTTGGAGCCCCATACGGCGTATCCCATCCCGGCAGGAACTCATTATATTTTACTCACAGTGCAAAAGACCGTATTTGGGGTGGACATTATTCCCGAAACCATTCTTCCTCAACTCGTTCAGAGCGGATTCAACTTGGGGATTTCCGAAAGGTGAAGCGATATGACCAAAAAGCCTACAAACTGCCTCCTCCGACCCCGGCTCATGGTGAGACGAGCAAGCAACCTTTGGAGGAAGAGGTGTATCCTCCCTCCAAGAAACATTTTAGGATTCCAAAAAAATCCCACAAAACACTCGTTACACCGGTCGTGCGACCCCCTGTAATGATTGCCAGACCTGCCTTGGCTGCTCCTCAACCCGTATCCATTCCACCTCAAAAGATTCGTTTGTCAGATTCGCCTGTGTCTCAACCACCTCAAAAGATTCGTTTGTCAGATTCACCTGTTGCTCAACCACCTGTCACATATCCACCTGTTGCTCAACCACCTCAGCAGATCATTTTCCATATCCACCTGTTGCTCAACCACCTCATCAGATTCTTTTTCCATATCCACCTGTTGCTCAACCACCTCAGCAGATTCATTTTCCATATCCACCTGTTGCTCAACCACCTCAGCAGATTCATTTTCCAGATCCACCTGTTGCTCAACCACCTCAGCAGATTCATTTTCCAGATCCCCTGTTGCTCAACCACCTCAGCAGATTCATTTTCCAGATCACCTGTTGCTCAACCACCTCAGCAGATCCATTTTCCAGATCCACCTGTTGCTCAACCACCTCAGCAGATTCAATTTCCAGATCCACCTGTCAATTTCTAGAATCACCTCAGCAGATCCATTTCCAGATCCACCTAATGCTCAACCACCTCAGCAGATCCAGTTTCCATATCCCCCTGGAGACTTCGTTTGATCATTTAATGTCAAATGTATTTGGAGACTGCTTGGTGCCTGAACAAGTGATGGAAGCCCCCCCAGCCCATGCACAAGAACCCCAGCTGATTCATACGGTGCCTTCCCTCTTTGATCCAAATAATGACATTATATCGTTTTTGGATCGTTTTGAAGCGGAGTTGGTCATGGAGCAGCAGGAAGCCCCGCTGGATTTGACAATGCCCAGAACATACCCTATGAAAAGACACACTGTTGGGTTTAAAGTGACAGAACCTCTAAATTTGTGTTGCAAATAAATCTTGGCAGTTGTGTATATATATTGTAAATAATGATTGTTTTGTAAATATTTTTTGTAAATAAAGAAAATGTTTTATGGAAACAAGTCTGATTTTTTGTCCAAAAAAATACCAACCTTGACACATTACACAAGAGGATGTAAGAAAAAATGGTTTCGGTACAAAATTTATTGGACCAGTGTCGTTCTCGCACTACGATTGTTTTTGGAAATCTGGGTCGGTGGCCGGATCGAGTCACATATTTCGAGCAAGACTATCCTTACACCATCCTATTTGAGCCCAATTTTGGTGTGCACGTTCCTCGGTCGTTTGGAAAACAGTGGTCGTGTTTACGAGTCATTTGGATTTGACGTGGGATCCAGGAGTCGAGTTGAGATTTTTCAATTGGGTCGTCCCCGTCTCGCCGAGTTTGGGAGGCGTATCAACCCCACAATAAGGAGGCGTACGCTTGAATCTCACGCAATGCACGCGTTTGGTGGATGTGTACGTGACATTATTAACGTGGTTGGATGATTGGGAAATGCATCGAGATAAGCACCTCCCTTGGCGTCTGCTGATGCCCCAACCTTGGAAACGGGCTTTGGAAAAACACGTGGAGCGCTCGCATCAAAAGGCCTTGGCACATGGAATGCCAGTTGACGTCACGCTCCTCGAGCATATATAACGCCAGCCTCTAGCCAGCAGAATCATTCTCTCTCAGCAACATGTCGAATCAACCACCTATTTTGCCCATGCCAGCGTGTTGCACCACCTGGCAAACCAGTGCCCATAGAGCTATCGATTGCCACCATTCCCAGGGATGGCAGTGATCCCGAAGTGCTCTGCATTACGGTGAACCACGAGGACCTGACCTCCACGCCCAAAGACATGCGTTCCAATGCCTGCAAAAACGCCCGTCTTCGTCTGGTGCGCCCGCTGCCCAAGAGTGTGCCGGCGCAATGGTTGCGCTATTGCGTGAGGGGCATGTTTGACCAGCTGTCCCAAGGTAGAAAGGCCTCATCGTAGTCAAAGCCCAAAGCAGCAAAAAACATTCAAAGAGTTGGGACTCTCCACCATGGCTCTGGAGATGCTGCCCAAATTCAACACCCTGTGTGATGGAACCTTTCCCAACCCCATGCATGATGACCTCCACGAAGAAGGGGACGTGTCTCATTGCACCATGCTGAAATCGTTTCAATTTGCAAAATACCTGCAGCAGTTCAACAAGCTGCAGGCGGAATGGAGCTCCAAAGTTTCAGCATTGGTAGAGTTAAAAAAAAATTGCTCATGGAGCCCAAAAAAGGGGGGCCGAGTCACTTTTGTGTCGACTCGGTCCCCCTTTTTTGGGTTAAGGAAGGTGCCAACGTTGGAGAGCATCTCTTTTAAAAAACTTGTACTAAAAAGAGGCCACAAGATTTCTACCAAGGATGGATAGAATCAATCGAAAGGTGCCTGATGGCGAGTGTAGTTTTTGCATGGTCCTGTTGGATAGAATCACCCAATAGATATCTCATGATATTGGATAGTGTTTCAATGTTGGATCAGTAATCCAATATAGATGCCTCATGATATGGATAGTGTTTCAATGTTGGAGAGTATCAGCCAATAGATGAGAGTATCAGCCAATAGGAATCGATTCACGTGACTCTAAAGAGTATAAAA
>BMAO01002310.1:0-18577 GCA_019973975.1 Trichonephila clavata | reverse complement strand
TTATGCCATTTAAACGTTTATAAGCAATGCACATGAATCAGATAAAAAACTAAAAGAGTATCAAGACGCAGCCAAAAAATTAAGTCCTAGTGTAGAAACAGAATATAATGATGTGAACAAGAGACGGGTTATTTCAAAATTTGCAGATAAATCGACTCATAAGCTGTGTATGGGACAGAAAAATTTAAAAGGGACGCGCTTATTGTTGCGTTAGATAAGATAATCCTTGATTTAAATAAAAGTCAAGTATATGCAGAATATATAGTAAGAATTTAAAATTTTTGATGGATTTTCAAGATCAAAGTAAGGAGAACGTCCACCTGAAGAGTGTACGCGCTATTAATGATTACTATTCAGATGACGTAGACCAACATTTAGTAAATGATGGTGTTCAACTCAAACTTATCAGAACAAACTTTGCTATCCTATACTTGTAGTGATATGTTTAATTTAATTTTTTGAAAAGAAACTTGTTGACGTCTTTCCAAATTTGTTACCATTTTAAAGATTTTTATAATGCTCCCTATTACTAGTGAAGCGGAGCGTGCATTCTCTAAAATATCCTATATAGAAATATAGCACAACAATAATAAAAATACTAGACTTACTTATTTATCAATTCTTTCTATTAATACTGATCTCTCTAAAGACTTAAAATGTGATAAGCAAATAAAAAAATTTGTTGCACAAAAGTGTAGAAAAGTTTTTTTTTTTTTGTATATTATGTTATTTTTCATAAAGTATTTAAATAGTTTAAAATAAAAAAAAAGTTTCGTATTTTAAATTTTTCCTAGAAAAATGGCAAAATTTTTAATTATTTAGGGGGCCCCAGATACTGTTAGCCCAGGGCCCCAATGGTCATGGTCCGGACTCGATACACTGACGTCATAATCACGTGATAGAATACAAAACAAATAGCCACGTGTTTGATTTGACTGAGTATTTTGGCGGAATTTTTGCATCTACTATGATATAAGAAATAAAATACTGTAGCGTGTTAAATTGCTATAAATTTAATTAATATTAAATTGCTACAATGCAAAAGAAAAATTTGCCTGCAGGTAAGAAAGCTTTTTTCGGTTTCCACTAAAGAATAGATAGTTATTTTTCCAAACCACCATCCACCCAAAGAATTTTCAAGAGAAGAAATAAATCTTCAGTATCACATAAATTAAAAGATGTTCCAAAAGAAATTTCGACTGAAATGTGAGTACTTTTTAATTATTTCAATTTCAATATTTTTTTGTTTTTATCAAATACGCTGACGATATTTAAAGTTTTAAAAAGAGTCTGAAATATTTTCTGAGCATTTCGAATTCGAAGATTTTTAATTTTGCAAACATACACAGATCAGGGTATCACTTCTGTGATCTATTATGAATGCTCTGAATTTGTTAAGTATGTAGTTGATTACCTATTTTTTTTTTTCAATTCCTACTATTAGTTTACACTCTCTCCATATTTATTCATCTTATTCAAATTTTCAATCGTTAGTAAAATACATTTTTAAAGCGCTCGATTGAGCTGAAATTTAAAAACATGATTATTTTGCATGACAATACAGAAATTTAATTTTAATTAATAAAAATTAATTGATTAAAACTAATTATTCAAATAATTATAAATACATCCATGTTGGCATAATTTTGGCGACATAGCGACATTTGGCGACTTGTGTCCAAAATTGTAAAGGTTTTTTCTCATGTTTTAAAACATGAAGTTGAACTGAAATTTTATATACACAATTGTTTTGGATAGCAATGCAAAATTTTAATGATAATTAATAAAAATTAATTGCCACTTAATGTTTTGATTCTGTAATATGTATACACATATTTATATTAATTGCAACTATTTGATAAAAAGTAACTAAAACAAAAATTTTCTTACCTAAGAAGGAATTGACTTTTTTTTTATATTACTTGTTTTTGTTACTTTAAGATTATTTTCGACAATTTTACAAGCACTATAGACAAAAATTTGAAACTGAACTGTCTTAATAAAGAAATTTGTTCTGTTAAATTTTATTGAAATAAAATCTCAATCTTAAATTTTGCCATCCATTTAGTAGCAATACAGAATACTTTTTAATTTATAGAAATATCTTCATAACTTTGTTTGTTTCATTTCCTAACTGTGTATATAACATTAATATGTTATAAGTTTTCTATGCTGAAGTCATTAGAATTTTTATTGTACTGAATGTTGATAAATGTGTCGACTTTAAAGCATTTCAATTTTGCAGATACGAAAAAACAAACCAGGGTACTACTTCTGTGACCAATTTTAATTGTTTTTAAACTGATGAGTAAATATGCAGTTGATCTCGCCTACATTTTTTTTCTTTTATCCCTTTGTATAATTATTTTCACTAATTTAACAAGCATGATATATAAATTTTGATACTGAATTGGCTCAGCAAAGTCATTGTTTTGTAATTTTCAGAACAATACACTTACAAATACAAGTAAATGAACAAAGTTCATATGTACTTTAAAAAATATGCATCCATAAATGTATAATGCTTGCTATATGGTGAAGAACGTACAATATATTTTAATAATTTGTGGGATTCATATTTCATTATTTTTTCAGAAATCAGGGAATAAATCAGTTCAATACTAAAGAGCATGATCATATAGAAATTGAGAAGCAAGTATCTATCTATATTCTTAAAATACTGATTGCATTAACTTTTCCCAATATTAAAAAAACAGTTATAATAAAAGAAAATTCTACTTATCAATTTTACTATACTACAACTGACATTTTAAATTTCATGTTATTTTTATTTTACGTCCTTATAAGCTTAAAATTCATGAGTAGTTACATATACATGCATAATTATGTAAAAAAATTTTAAAAATTCTTTTAATACGGGGATAGCGAACGTTACGTTAGCCAGCACTTTCCATTCCTTCCTGGATAAGCTTGCCTTTTACAAAACAAAATAGAAGCAGAAGGATATTATACAGAAAAATAAATTCATTGCAAATAACAGTAAGTGATTTGCATATGAAAACCTTAACAGAGGGTTTCATTGCAAGAGATTTTTTTAGTGTATTCAATGTTTTAAATATTGAAAATACCTTAATGTCCACCCAAAATAATATTTTGCAACCCATTGATATGTTTTTGGTAAAATTAAGGACAGGTATGTCCAACACATGCACAATAGAACATATATTTGGTTAATCTAAATTTTACTTATTTTACACATCTTCACAGAAATTAACGAGAGGTACTTCAGTATTTATCTAAAATTAGGATGCAAAAATCTGATATGTAAGCATATATATCAAAAACAAGTATACATACATATAAATCAAAAATTTGTTTTACTTAATAATTTTAGAATATTACAGGGAAAAAGAAAAAACATTTTCGAGAAGCATTCACTATAGAAATGGAAAAATATTTTAATTTACTACAGCTTCATTAATGTTTACACTTGATGATGAATCAAGTACCATTTTTTAACATTAGAAGTCAAAATTATCATTTAACATATGTAAAATTATATGCAAAAAAATTATGCAACATTTTGAAAGCCTACTCCCTGCGCTATTTTAGGTAAAAGATATGATTTATCGAGAATTGAATTCCAAATATGATAATAAATTAAGGCATTAAAATTTTTTAATAAAAATGTGTGTATAATAGAATATGTTTATGTCCATATATGGATTATAAAAGTCCTGCTCACTCTTACATGATCAAAATTTTTAAAAAGTCATTTTTGAATCCATAATTCTTTTACAAAAAAAAAATAATAATAATAATAATTGTTATACATTTGTGTGGTATCTATTAGCAGAACATTTGTTTTTCAGAGTTTGACTGTGGTATAAACCTATCACAGAGATGTACAAATTTTTTTACTATGTATTACAAATAAGCATTTATAGGTATTTGCACAATTTGTAGAAGATTTATCATTATAGATTAGATTTGCTTTATATCATTAGATTTATTTTTACATAAATATTAAAGTCTAAAAGACATGTATATTGATATTATCCTGCTTATAAGTCCTGAATAAATTTGTTACATTGAGTTACTTACAAATATTGACCCAAGAAGAGTACTTGCATCAATTGTATATTTATTCAGAATTAGGATCATGAAATCAAATATGGCTTTATGTATAGACATTTGATTCTGTGGGATGTTGTTGCAATATACAGCCAATAACTGGAACTGTTCCTGCTCATAGGCATCATAGCTCATGAACGCAGTAATAATAATAATATTTTTTAAAGTTCTTGATGTGTTTTTGCTTGGCAAAATTATTTGGCAGTTTAATACATAAGTTCAAATTTTTAAATGGTATGAGTACTGATTGAGCATTTCTTAGACAAACTTTGAAGTAATTTAATATTTTGCTCAAGTATAATTTAGGAAACTGAAAAGTTTCTTGAAATTTAGGATTTTCCTGGCAAACTAATGCTATAATTAGTTAATTACCTTGCTTATAAGTAGTAGAAACTGTGATTTTGATTAGAATGGAATTCAATTTATTCATGATAAACTTTAGTAACTTGTTGATGTATAATAATGATTTTAATCTTTAATAATATATTTTCACACGTTTAACTTCAGAGTGAGAATTTTGTATCTTTTTTCCCCTCTCTCTCTCTCTGTTTTTTTATCTTCCGTTTTTTTTAAGTGTGAATATAAATATATATAAAAAGATACTTTAGATACATATTAGTGATAACAAAATAATGAAATGTCAATACATTTCTCCAAATAAGTTTTTAGTTTGCATGCACTACACATACAATACCTGGTCAAGATACATAACCAGTAGAAATTGTGAATGGAAATTTTATGCAACTATTAATTTTTATATATATTGTATTGAATTTTTTTTTTTTTACAATTCATTGTGTTGTAAAAATAAAATTCATTTTCATCATGGATAAATATTTATTATTATTCAAAAACTTTCATATTAAGTCGATCCAATATGCTAATTTCTATTTTACAAGTTTAACTTATATTTTGGAGCCATCTATTGTTTATAGATAAATTATACTATTTTTATAAATTATATGTAATTCAATAAGAAGAAAATACATTTAAAACTGAGGATAATTAAATTGAATTTTTTAAAATATTTGCACCTTTTCTGATGAAACATTCCATTAATATTGTATAATAATTTTTAAAAAGTAGATCATGTTATAGGCACTTTACACAAAGGCAAGTTTAAAAAAGTATTGAATTTGTTTTTAAAAATTGAGGATCTTCTGTACCCAGTGCTCGAAATGAGCTTAAACCAGCACTGTTTGAAAACAAAGTATTTATATATAAAATAATGATACTAACTTTAGCTATAAAAATCACCAGTTTTGTAAAAAAAAAATGTTTTATCAGTTTTAAATTGGGGCACAGTTTAGCAAGTTTGAGTTTTATTGCACAACTTTAAAGTACTAAAATATAGTACGACAATATATTATATGTAGTTAAGTACATCATAGGAATATTCAGTTTTATCTGCAATACTTGAATTCAGAAGTCTAATTGCAGTATTAACTGAGGGTGATTTTTAGATACATCATTTTCAGTAGTGTCCATCTCTTCGAAATATTGTTTCTCACAGCAACCTGAGAATGTTTGGGCCAAAAAGAAAAAAAAATTAATGATAAAGCTTCTAATTTATATAAACTTTTTTTATAACCAAAATTAGCCTTGAAAATAATCTTAAGTAACTATGAGAACTCAAAACATTATCAAGCAGAAATGCTTTTAGTAATGAGAACTGAACATAATTAACCATTTCACACTGCAAGAGTTGATTGGGCTCAAAAATATTTTTAATTCAATTTAAGAGTGGAAAACTGCTTTAAAATGAAACTGAAACCAAAACCTAAGCTCTTCAAATATCTTTAAAACTAATTTATTATCAAATCTAAAATTTGGTGGCAAGCTTCTCAATGATATGGGCTATAAGAAAATGTCAAAATTGTTTTTTAAATGTTTAGCGCATTGTGTGGCGTTAAAATAGTATGATTTGTACCAATACATTATGAAGGCTTTAAAGATATGTTGTAAAGTAACATTTAGCATTTTGATAGTCTTAATAATTATCACCTACAAATGTTTGAATTTTTTTTATAAATCATTGTCCTCATGAAAAAAAAAACGAATCATACTAAAATATAGGATTAATTTTAGAAATTGTTTGAAACATGCTAAATTATTTTCATGAAATTTTTTACATTTTGGAGCATACAAAATTTTTGTTAGCTAGTTTAAATTAGAAATTAAAATTATTTAACTTGCATCATTTATTAACATTTAATTTTAATATTACATGATTTTATACAAGTGAAGCATGTGAAAATTTTATTTTTTTAACTAAGAAATTCATTGTAATTTAAAAAATGCATTTTCACATTCTTTTGAAAGACTATCAGTGACATTGCTTCATTATGCATTTATGAAGAGTATTTTTTACTAAGATGTATTCCAAAAGAGTATTTTTTTGGTCAGTTTCAATCTTTATTTGCATTAATATGGATATATAAAATTGAAACATTGTTATTGTATATTAATTTTTTAAACAACTGTTCTATAAAAATTCCCAAGCCATAGTAAGATTTTTCGAAATATATGATGAATCTGTAATGAAATAACACATTTGCCAGCTTTGATTGTCTGACTTTACTTAGTAATTATTATTTACAAAGGTTTGAAATTTCCCTTTAGACTGTCTTCAAAGTTTAAAAAAGAAAATACTCTTACACTATTAAGTTAAAGAAAGGAATCACACACACATGTTAATACATAATTTTTAGGAATAATGATTAAATATTATTGGATTATTCTTTATTACAAATTATTTCTTATGAGTTATTGAATTGCATATAAATTGTTTAATTGATGTAAAGCAAACAAATATTTCCTTACAATTTTAAAAAATAAAAGAATTATTAACATTAAAAACTTTCATGTCCTAATAATAATACTAAAATGAAATTTCAAGAACAGCAAAAAGGAAACTTTATATGAATATTAGAAAATAACAGTTACATTCACAAGCTTTTTTGTAATTACAAGAAGTTTCTTTGTAAAAAAATATAATCAATGTCACAAATTCGGTAAGAAATAAATACCTGCGCTTACAAAGAATGGGTCAGGAGCAATGAAAACTTAAAACAATCCTTAGAAACGCCACAACGCTAGAATTCACAATATCCCAGGAGGTCTTCACAGCACTCAGACACAACTAACAGTGTCTAGAAATACAAATAGGCAATATATTCAGGTAACGGTTATACATTTACATGGAATCTCTATTATCCACTCATCATAATAAGTTGATCAACAGTCTTTGGTCCTATTCAACAGCCGAAGTATTAACTAATCGCTCTTGGTGACAGAAGACATAATGTTTTGTTTTAGGAAGCCGTTCCCTATCTGCACAGTCTGCATGAATTTTTCTCGGAAAAACTCCTTTACATAATGATTCGCGATATTAGTAGATTCCTCCAATTTCAAGAAGCAATTTGTTCAAAAGAGCGTTGTATAATTTTTTAATCACAATATGGCTGGCACTAATAAAAAATAATTACTAAACCTAAAAGTATACAAAAATTCGAAGCCAAAGGATAGAAGCATAAACTAAATTTAAATCTAATACTATACACTAAAACTATCTATTTATTTGGTCACAATACAAAAACTAAAAGTGTAGAAAATATATTAAAACTATTTTGAAGTACTAAAAAGAATTTAAAATAATAATGTTTGCAAATTCGAAAAATAGCGCGCAACCACAAGTGTCATACAATCAACTGTTATTTGTTTACATGATCGCACGTTGTTAATCACGTGATTATGGCCACTATCGCAGCGCCCTCTAGTGATGAATCGACCTCATTCCCAACCGAGCATATGATTATGCAGATAAAGACAAATAAAAGGAACAAACAAGACCGGATATGTAATGCGCAATTTCGTTAGCAGCACCTATTCCTATAATCTACAAACAAGGATGGGTTACTTTGACATTTTTGGCCTCTTTTTGAAAATCGCCAAGTTCATCGTTAGCTTAATTGAACCTACTAAAATCATTCTTGCTATAGCGCTCGTGCTGAAAGGTTTGTATATAAAATTCTAGCGGCGAGATTTATTGATTAAGTATTTTATAACTTTGAATTATAATGTTTGATTGTTAAATTCTTTTGCAGTTTTTATATTGAATAAATTTCCTGTTAAGTTTTCCATCATTTTAACATATTTGCTGATTTATGGAATTTCTAACTTATGTGAACAACTAAAAACTTTGATTCATAATTTTGAATTATTATTATTTTACTCTTTTTATATTGTATTTTTTTTTATTTTGTGATTTGATTTGATGTAATTAACATTTTCCGTTTATCGACTTTCTAGATTCTGCCGTGTGAAAGCTGGATTCTCCGATCACGTGAATGTAAAAATTTTATGCTTTGATTATTTATAATGTTTTAATAATACGTTTTAAAATTTCCTGGTAATTGCCATTGTAGTAGATTCATTATTTTTTTAGTTCCTGCTGGGTGATTGACCACTTGGCGGATCTCGTGAGTGTAAAACTTTTTCTTGTCGTTAAATCGAAAGTTCTATTGGTTGTTTTGAAAAATTAGCGTAAATATATAAGGTAAATTGTTTGGCTAAATTTTTAAATGATTGTGAGAATAATAATAGAAAATACAAATTTTCTGGAGGTGTTCTTGTAAAAGAAGGGTGCCCTGCTAGGATCCAACCAAAGGTAATAACACTATTCTTAATAAGAAAATACATTTATTTAATTAAAGTAAGAAAAAAATCATTATTGGAATGTATTATCTATTGCAAAAAATTTTATACGAATCACATGTAAAGATCTACACAATATGTTTAGATTTAACTTTCCCTTAACCTTTTCCATATCATGAGTGAAATTGTAGATTTAGATATTTAACACATTTGCTAACATGTGAAGCTTTCTAGACATATAAAAGAAAAACTAGTTGTATAGAAATATCAAAGATTCTATATTCCAATTATTAATGGAATATCTCTCTCTTGGTAGAATCACTCTTTATAAAGACTATTAAGGGATCAGTGTAATATATTTTTCAAAGCATAATCAAGCATTTCAACTGGTTTATAAAACTTGTATAGAGTTCATTAAAGCTAATCTTGAAATGGGTATTGAAAAATCTTCAGTATTTGAATATGTATTCGGTTAATAGAAGTTTAATTGTACTTGATTAATAAGGAATGCTTTACTCTGTCGCTCATGTTATTACTAATAAATTAAATACAGGAAATATGTATTGTGTCTCAACATTCTGAGAGAAAGGGTGCCCAGTTAAAAATTAATTGCATTACGCCTTCAATGCACTTGAAAGAAATGATTAAATGATCTTGTTTTCCAATTTTGAAATGCGAAACGAAATTTCTCTAGTAGCTCATTTGGAAGGAATAAGTTCAATCAGATGTAAACAAATAATGGAAAATTTTAAAATTGCATCGACTGATAAAAAGCCTGCTTTCAATAAATATTTTGATGATAATTATTGTAATTCAGCCTACTAATAGTATAAGTCACATCCTCTACTTCTGCATGCCAATACTGATAAAAATATTTATTGTTAATCTATTCACAATACATGAATGTCCAATTATTTTAAAATGAAAATTTAACTGTCAAGCAGATAGTTTGTCGAAAATACAGCATGACACATATTTAGCACATTATAGAATTTTAAATGGTACTCTCCCCAGTTTGTATCCTCACAACCTATTTCCATTTTAAAATGAATTAAAGATTCCTGACAGATATTTATGACCAGGCAACAAATTCTTGGTTTGTAAAATCGCAGACTAATGGAGATGTATTTTATGTTGTTAAAAAGATTGTGGTAGCATTTCAGAAAGAGGTTATGTGTGTGTGATCAATGCCATTACAGGTGTGTAAAATTATCGCGTTCGGCTTGGTATACATATGAATGCTCAGATAATCATGCACCATGTAAACATATTAAGTTCATTCTTAAATTGTTTGAGAGATTCCATGTTGTTGAAAATGTTGAATATACTTCTTTCCATATCTCAGATAGAAAGTGTGGTGTGGGGTCTTCCGCCAAAGAAATATGTAATGACATAAGAAAAACCAGGAGACTGAACTTCTACTTGTAGTATTAAATTGTTTATTGCAAGGTAAAATAGTTCAGGAACAATTGTCTCAACGTGCAATTCAGTAAAAGAAAGGTAAAAAGTAATTACTAAAGAATTATTTACCTGATCCTCATGTACCTACCTCCCAATCAGCATTTAAACTAGCAGTAAATATTTAAGCCAACTATTGGGGATATAAAAATAGAAAGGAAAACTCTGGAATGTTCCTTTTTTTAGTTGTCAAGAAAGAAAACATTCAAGCTCTCGCAAGTCAGCATTACTCAATTCAAAAACTATTTGCAAAAAAAACTTAACTGTATCTTTAACACCTGATATATGCTTGTAGTGGAGTTGTTTTATGTTTTCCAAGACATTTAGCTATGTTTTTATGGGGTAAAGTTGTTGTATATTTTTATATCAGATGAGGAGGTAAGTAATTATCAAAAATGACCAAATTTTTGTCACAAATGGCTTTATGACAGTATATTAGAAGCATATAATTTAAAAATCATGCAGGATAGAGATTCCATTGCAGTTGAATGTTACCACACAAATTTTGGAAAGTGATGGGAATATGGTAATTTTTTATATCATTCATTCTTAATAAAATTTTAGGCAAAAAAATTGATTTATACTTTTGGAACATAGGAATTTAGAAAATACATGTATACTTTTTGCAGGTAAGTGTTTAATATAAAATATATAGAATCAGGTGATGTTAATGCTTGCTATCAATACAAGCAAAAGTATATACTAAAGTAAGTAATATGTTTTAACTTATGTGTAAATAATTCTTAATAATACATTATTCATCATTTTGATAATATTTCTGCTGTTTGTTATACAGGAATAGACCTTGAAAATCTGCCTTGCCTATATAGAAACAGATATTTCATCCATATGTTACATTTCATGGGTGATGAGGAAAGTGGTAGTGAAAGTAATGATATAATGTGATTGTCTTTTTTATGGTATAGATGTACTAATAAGGATTTATTTATTTTTTTGTCCAGTAATGGACCAGTTTTTGATATACTATTTGTTTTATAAATACTTTAAATTGTTATAGTTTTTCAGGTTGCTTTATATGTGTTCTGTGTATCAACCATATGAATGAAGTAAATATTCTTACATCACTGAGAGTCTTGAATGACTTTTTGATCTTAAAGAGTGCTAGATGGGATTTTCAGCTGTGGTGACATATACATTATAATTGCATCACAGTTGTGAAAGGCTTTCTAAAGCATTAACGATTGTGTAATGTAATTAATTAGTAAGTAATATTTATATGATGATAAATGCAATACAAGTTAATATTTTATTTAGTTTTAAAAGCAATCAATTGTCTACTTTTTCTAAGACTGTCAACCATATTAGTTACACAACACTTTTTAATACAGTAGGTATAATCCAAAACCATTTGAAAAATACAATGGTTTGTGCAGTAAAGTAGCTTAAAGAGTGCTGCATTCCATCTTATGTCAAAGCGGTACAAGTAATAAATTTTTCTTAAATCGAAAAACCTTGTATAGTTGATTTTTCATAATTTTTACAAGTTCCGTAAGTAAACAATCATTAGCTGCATAGTTATTTATATTAAAATTTTAACATTTACATGCAACATAAATACATTTAAGAAAAAAACGTTTAACAATACATGTTTTGTAAAGAAAATTAGGAAACTGTTTCTTTTTTTGAAAAAAAGGTATAAAGTATTCATTCAGTTTTGAAATCCTAGAAATATTATGTAAGTCAATTATTTCTTTGCTACTTTCCATAATAAATGATTCTGTTGTAGCTAAGTTCATCAAAATCGTTTCCTTCAACCACATAAGTTATACTAGAATCCTAAGAGGGTTTTCAGATAAAAATATAACTTAGTTCTTGGTTTTGCTAGTTATTTTTATAATGCTTGATACTCAGCTTAACAAATATTAATTTTTTTTAAATACTATTAATACTTCAATATTTTTGCGATTTATACTTTTGTATTACTATTTGAAAATTTTTCCAGATGTGCTAACTTTTGAAGACTTTCAAAAATATATAAAACCTGCAGCTAATTGATGAATTGAGCCTTCACATAACAAATAGCGATCTTACATCGATAGATTAAATCAGTCGCATTAAAATAGAAAGATAGCTTTTTATTGGACCTCGTAAAAAAGTTTGTTAATGTCTCTATCTCAATTGCTACTACTATTCAAAACTTGCATAAAGACTTCTATTTTTCTTTGGTGATCTTTTTGACAATCACATCGTTCTGATTTTTAAAAAAATGTAATAAAATAATTTTATATTATTATACTAATATTTTATTTTAGTAAAATGGTGAAATTCCGTAGAACTATTAATCTTGGAAGGGTTTTATTTGAAATGAAAGAAGATATTGCTCCAAAATAAAAGATTCGCAATAATAACTTTAGTATTCTAATGATATATTTCAATTATTGTGAGATTAATGAAAGAAATGTATTTATTAATTTCAGTAATGAAACATATGTAATACGAAATACAAAACAGGGTCGGATGTGTGTAACAAGACAAAATTTGCTTGATAGTAAATTGAGAGAAACTCAGGAACGATCACAGCAATCTCATATTAGAAAGAGTTGTACATTTTTTAATAAATTTTGACGGGATTTAATAAAAATTTTGGAAAAGCTGGGCATGTTTTTCAAAGATTTGTCTGATGATTATAAAAAAGAATTCAAACAACACCTTATATATTAAAATTTTTCCGATAAATATCTCCGTAATTTCGGGTTTTTTTTAAATATCTAACTATTGGATTCAGTTCATTGATCAGCAATAAAATAAAGAAATGTTTAAAAAATTTTGCTTAGTATAAAAAATGCATAAAATAACAATTGAATACTATGAAGTTAGTAAAATTAGAAACCTGTGTTGCTCCATGACCCAATAGATCAATTTAAAACATTGTCAGCGTATATATATACCTGATAAGATTTGGGCTAAAAAAACAAATTAAAAACTTCCTTACTGAGATCACTATGTACCCTAAGCTTAACATTTATAAAAACAAATCGTTAAAATCTTTATAAATCGTTTCTAGCTTTAAAAAGAAAGAAGGGGGGAAAACATTGTTTTAGCGAGAGGATTTTATGTTCATTGCAACAATAAAATTATTTGTTAGAATTTTTCCGATAAATATCCGAAGTTTCTCGGTACTTTTGGCTTCCTATCATTAAATTAAATTCTTCAATTAACAATAAAATAAAAAGATATTTATTAAATATGCTCAATTATATAAAAAACAACGCATAAAATTACCATGAAATTAGGAACCTCTGTTGCTTCAAGACCTAATCATTCAATTGTAAATACTGTTAACTTACACTGGTGTGCAAAAATTAAGGACGAAGTCGAAAAATTAGCATATCAACTGAACGAAGAGGCAGAGCGGACAGAAAGACCAATCAGGAGATTAAGTGAGGTGATGTATGCTAGCACATGCGCAGATATGCAGGTAGACGTAATGGGGGAGTGTCTGAGTAGTAAATCATGTTGTCGGTGTAAGGTTAGTATTTCTGGCAAAGAGATTGCACACCGTATAGCAGTTAAAATCACACCGAGTTGCTGCCTCAGCGAGAAATGGCGAATAATCAATCTGTTAGACGACATCTGGATGCTTTTACCCGAGGTCGAATCATTGGGAAGTTGGAGGAAGGTCGCAGTGTGACAAGAGTGGCTGCAGAGTTCGGAATTGCTCACAGCATCGTTTCACGACTTTGGAGACAATTTCAAACTACAGGAACAGCTATCCGGGGGTTCAGTAGTGGTCGTCCACGAGGAACCACACTCGCAGATGACCGGTATATTGCCTTACAGGCCAGAAGAAACAGGCGGCAGACAGCGGGAGAAATCGCTAGACACAGGGCACAGGCGACTGGACGGCCGATATCGCGTTTTACCGTGGCCAGAAGACTGCACGGTGGTGGTCTGTTTGCACGACGCCCTGTACGGTGTGTACCTCTAACGCCTGTCCATCGGAGAAGGCGTTCTCTGTGGTGCCGGGAATACCGGAATTGGAGAGACAATGAATGGGGACAAGTACTCTTTACAGATGAGAGCAGATTCAGTCTGAGTAGTGATTCTCATCGCATACTCATCTGGAGAGAGCGGGGAAGCCGCAATCATCTCTCGAACATCATTTAAAGGGACAGGTATGGAGGTGGCGGTGTTCACGTTTGGGGAGGCATCATGCTTGGTAGTCGTACAGACCTTCATATCTTCGACGCAGGTTCAGTCAACCGGACCCGTTATTGTAACGAGATTCTTCTTCCATATGTGCGTCTTTTTAGAGGCGCTATGGGTCCGCAGTTCCTTTTCATGGACGACAATGCACCATGACATCGCACAGTAGCTACCGAACAGCTCTTAGAGAGTGAGGATATTGAACGTATGGATTGGCCGGCACGATCTCCGGATCTCAATCCCATCGAGCATGTATGGGATTTTCTAGGCAGACGCTTGGCAGCTCGTACCTTACCACCAGTAACGATTCCGGAGCTTCGATTGGCGCTGCAAGACGAATGGGCAGCAATGCCTCAACAACTCATTGACACCCTCATTCTACGCATGGGAAGACGCTGTGAAACCTGCCTAGCAGTCAGGGGAGATCATATCCCCTACCAAAGACCGGATATTTCTTGCTGGACACCCATCACAGGGATATTTTAGCCTTCAGTCGCATTGCGCTCCATGCTACTTTTTCAATAAAGATTCTTTTTATCCCTCTGATTTCTCTTTTAGTAAGTGTTGCTTACGTTACTCATGTCCTTACGTATTGGGGATCTTACGGTATTAAATGTGTTGATTTGGAATGCTTTTGTACAAAGTTATATTGAAAAAACCGTCTCGTCCTTAATTTTTGCACACCAGTGTACATACGCTCTTAAGGGGAAGGCCGTCAGTTGTTATGGCGATATGGTACCATCTTCACCATTTTTATTTATTTTTAATATTTGATATTTGGTTTTAATTGCATTTTATAAAGGTTACTATTTAATAATAATTCCATTGCAAAATGTTTGTAAAATTTAAATTTTTTTTACCTTTTTTAAGCATTTTTTAAATCCCTAATGCTTTTTTTAAATATTTTCAAAAATATTTTTCCAAGTACCTTATAATATACTACATAAAACTGTGCATGGGTTTTTTTTCTGCTGCTGCTCTTTAATTTTTTTATAGTTAAACTTCCAAAAATTCCCCAAAAAACATTAATATTGATTTTGAAATTTTTTAGAAAAAGTACTAAACACACATGTTACAGCTAATCCTATGCACAGTTTTACAAAACATACATTTCAGAACATATATAAAAAATTTCAAACCCATACTTCAATTACCAAAAAGGCCTTAGGGTTTTGAATAACAGTATATGTACAAAAATTCAACATGGAGAAATATGAGTTTGAAGTTTTCATTCCATGAATAGCATGATATAATATTCATCGAATAGTCTGAAACTTTTATGAAATGTTAATTAGCTTATTTAAAACTACTTACCATAAAAAATTGCACAAATGTAGAACAATTAAACAGTATACTGTCATAAAATAAATATATAGAAAAAAACGAATGTAAAAGATCAATATTTCATAAAACTTTATCTTAATAATTATTTTAAAAAAATACACACACTTCAGAGCTAATTCCACGCTCAGAGCTAATGCACAACATGTACAAAAGATGTTTATGCCTTTATTTTTTATTTCCATAATTTTAAAAGCCTTCGCATGTTAAATATTGTACACGAATAAAATCAAATAACAATTTATAGGTAAAATACATCAAAATCTAAGAACTGTATATGTGCATTTGTTTAAATAAATATCTTAAAATATTTTAATAATAAAAGTGTTGAATCTCGCACACATGGGATATATATATATATATATCACCAAAAACAAATATATAAAAATGGGGGAGTTTTTCTATTCTTGCGAATTAGATTTTTAATTACCTGAGTTATCAAAATGAGATTTAGTATTTGTGCTTTGGGAGTATCTGTTTTGAAGTTTTAATTTCATTCATAATAATATAAAAAGCACGCACACCTTTTAAATCTTGACCAAATCCATTTGATCTTCCAGTGAATAATTCACAAACTAGAATTTTTGCATGAATTGCACAATTCTTTCTTAAAATGATTTATTACTGTTTGTATAATGTCAATCTCATTGATGCACATTAGAAAAATAATTCATTTTTTATCAGGCTCTTTTCTAGCAGATAATCTGAAATGTAGGTGTGGTAGTTGCTGTTTAGCATCAAACATTGCTCCATTACTTTATGAAAAATGCAGGTAAAGCTTTGAAATTTTGCAGGCATATTTATAAAGATTCAGGGTATCAAATAAGCCAAAAAAACAATTTACGACAGTTTAATGATTTTTAGGGTTCCATATCACCTTAATAAATTTCGGGAAGAAAAGAAAAAAGCTTGAGGCAATTATAAGCGCAAAATACAAACATTAACAAATCGTTTCGAGGATTAAAATATATTTATTTTTACTTATATATGTTTAGTTAATTGATGTTATTTTCATTGCAGCCATTTACGATTAATAATAATTGGATTATTCCAAATGAGATATAATGGTTTAATATTTTTACTCGTTAAACTCAAAACTAAATCGCCAAATTCATAAAAGTAGGTTGAACTTTCAAGATACAGCTGTGGAAGCAGTTCAGTTATTTGGTTATCTTTCAGCAATGAATTATTTGCTGCCAATCCCTGATTTGGGGATACGTACGGTTCCAGATGTTTCGAGGGAGTGGTCTTCATGTAAAGGTTTTAGAAAAAGCAGTTTTGTAAGTTTGACACAATGAGAAGAATGTTGTGTAAAAGCTTGAGCGTAGAATCAAGGCGATCTTGAAAGACTGTGCCGCGAAACCTTCCATAAGCACTTCTGTCATTCTATATGTGTTAGTTGTTAAACACAGATTTATATTTGTACTGAAAACATCAGTATTTGCTTCGTCATTTAATTATTCACCAAAATGATTGAAGATAAAAAATTTCTTGCACATTATAAAGATTTTAAATATATTGATGTGAGAGTTCATGAGAAATAACTTCTCAAAAATGTTTAATAAAACATTTTATTTGGTTTTAACATCTAGGGGACAATTTACATTCATTTAAAGAGCTAAACAACACAGCCGTCGGCTACATGCCGTGAGCCAGAACACAGACTGACTAAACTATTTCATTTCGAAATCATGCAATTGCATAAAAAAAAAACAGCCAATCAGCGGCTCGCACTACAGGCGCTTCGAACGGATATGAAAAAATAAATAATCCTTGAATAAAAAGAAAAGTTTGAGTGTCAATCATTTCGGCCGGCGGGAAAGAAGAAAAAGAGTGATACTTCCTTTCCCTCTTCAAATCCCACAACTCGGCCGTCCTGACATGTCGCTGTCCTCAGCGAACGCGAGTATAAAAACAATTTAGAACGGAAGCATCCTGTAATGCTTACAATCAAATTACATTCAAAAATAACACTGACATAAAAATACACTATGAAGCAATTTGAAAAGAAATACAATAAATCACAAATGATAAACACTTCAAATTATAAAAAAAAAAAAAAGTTCACAAATTAAACACTTAAAAATAAATGCACAGTAGAAGTATGTGGAAGTATGAGCCATAAAAATAACACACGTAGAAAAATGCCAAAGGAAAATTACTAAGGGAACAAAAAAAAAATGCCTATCCAAAAGGTTTCATTAGGTCGACAGCTGTTGTCGTTTGGTTTGGGCCTGCATGATTCCCTATCTTGGATACCTCGTATCTTCCTTTGCCGTTGACCTGAGTCACTTCATATGGTCCGAAAAATTTGGATTCTAAGCTTCAGACGCAGTTTCCAAACTGAGTTCGTTGGATGGCCGATGTCACGATCTTGTATTCGGTAGCTTCCTTACACTTCTTGTTGGCTGCTTCCTATTTTCCGTCTGGATTTTGAGAATGTTTTTAACAGCTTCTGATCTAAGCTTGTTTCTTTGATCGTTGAATTCTTTGAACATCTCTTCGATAAGGATTTCTCTTATGGAGATGTCTTAGCTGCTTCTCATCTTTACACCTGTCAGAAGTTCGAATGGTGTAAACTTAGTGCTACGACAGATGGTGTCATTCAAAATTCTTTGTGCTTCTGGCACGTGCTTGAACCACTTCGTGGGGTCTTCAAGGGTAAGCTTGTCAGTGCTGGAATTAGGGTTCTATGAACTCGTTCGACTTGACCATTCCCACGTGGTACTCCTGTTGCAATGCAGGATATTTTCTTTTTCACAGTACTCTTTGAAGCTGTTCGATGTGAACGCTGCTCCTCTGTCGTGATTATTCGGACTGGGTTTCCAAATGTTTTCTGTTGGAGTCTAAAGTTTCTCCA
>BMAO01002309.1:0-36479 GCA_019973975.1 Trichonephila clavata | reverse complement strand
CTTTTTGATGATTCATACAAAAAAAGATTGTAATTTTATCACAAAGAATGAATGAATCAATACAACACAAATATAAATATTGTTGACCATTAAAATTTTAATACAGGAAGACAAACAAATAAACTTTATTATTGTATGTATACTGTATATATATCAGGGGGGGGGACATAATTAAATTTGTAGGCAATTTAGGGCCTACAATTAATACATACCGCTGTCACTAAGGATTGCAATATCAGAAAAAAAGTTCAATACGGTATTCGGTATTTTTTAGTTTTAATACAGGTATACCAATAGAACAATTTTAGGAAAAAGAAAACACAGGAGTTTCTTTGTTTTATTTGCCAGTTTTATTAGAGTGTAAATATCACAAAAAATAATTTGTAACTTGTAAATTATAACAGTATATAAAAAATCACAAAAAAGTAAAGGAACATCTTATCTATTTAAATAACAAAAAAGTATAATTATCACTATTCAGTCTGTGTATTGTTACCTTACAAATTTTTGAAATGTGATCTTAAAACACACAATGTATGAATTGTACTGTATGATATGCAAATACAATATGAATAACAAATTTGCCAAAAAATATCAAATATTACGCACTTTTCACAACAACCTTGTTTTCACAGATACGAATATCGACTACGAATCCTGCGCATGTGCAATATGGTCTGAGCTGTAATAGAATAGTTTTGTCTCGCCTTGTATGATTCATATATTTTGTCACTTTTGATAGTATGATGCAACTTTATATTCACAGTCTAATTAATTTCAAACGACATCACAACAAAAACTTATATTATTTTGCTATGTTTGCGATCCCTGAACATAGAGTGAAGACAATTTTAAAAATTTCTAGTAAATACCGAAAAAGCGGTATTTAAACTTGTGAAATACCTGTATTACAAAATTGTACAAATGGCTCAAAATACCACTTTGCAATTCCCTAGCTGCCACCTTTAGCAGCTAAATCACCAGACACCTGGTTAGACACAGAGTTGAATTGAGTTTGGATCATAGATACGAGCATATCATTCCATAATGCTTCCTGTCTATGCTACACTTCATCAATCGTAGTGGCTGGGGAATGGTTGAGGCCCAGTCTCAGAAATTCATGACCAGATGTTTAGAATGGCTTAGAGGTCTGGAGAACATGCTGGCCAATGCAACAAACGAACTCCCTCTGTGGTAAAGTAGGTAAGGAAATGAGACGGGAAACATGCGGGCGTGTGTTATCTTGTTGAAAAATTGTCTCCTTGTTCTCAAAGATAGGCACAAACACTGACTTTTAGGTCTGAGATGTGTAATGCCAGCTGTTCAGATTACCGACGACGGTATAAAAAGAATTCGCTCATATACCCTGTGGGTGTTCATGCCAGGTTCTTGGCCTTATGATGATACTGAATACAAGCAGGCCACGTATATTCCCCTTTGAGTCTCTAAACATGGATGCATCCGAAATAACGGTGTACGCTTAAACTGGGCTTTTCTGAAAAAAATTTGTGTGTATCAGTGTGAACACGCGATAGAAGTTAACTTCTTTGGCATATATTAAATGAATTGTATAATTAAGTTTATTTTAAAGTAATCTTATATATATATAATTAACAAATTTTTTTTCATTATTATTTAAAACTGTATTTAAAAAAATAATTAAGATGGAAAAGGTGTAAGTATAAACAAAATTTTCATTTTCAATACTAATACTAAAAATTTTTTATTTATACATTTATAGAACAGTATTATTATTGTTTATTTTCCATTATGCTATGGGTGTTTCAGTACATACTTTTGTTATCAAAGGGCCCTCAGGGGGCTCACCTTCTTTAGGTGAGTACGGGTGTCACAATCCCGAGGTGCCCTAGTGATCTTTTCCCACGGGGTTTACTGTCTTTGGTAAACACGGGCTTCACGAACCCGGGGTACCCTAGTGATCCTTCTCTATTTTCGACCCTCTTTCTTGTCATTCAATTCATTCTTTCTTTCTCTTCCCGTCTAGACCACAGATATTAAAACAAATGTTTGGCGCAGTATAGCCGAAATCGGCTCTTGCGCCAATAAACCCCAAAATCACTCACTGTTATCAAAGGCTTGTGGTAACTAAAATAAGAAATGTAGATTTTGCAATATCAGCATAAAATCAAAATATCACCAGAAATATAAAATGCAAAGAAAAAGCAAGAGATGTTTATCATTTAATTATATGTTAACCTCGTGAATTTAGCATAATTGGAAATTTGATTTTGAATGAAAAGGTCTTAATCTTGTAGAATGAACTATATGTATTAATTTTCTTGTATCAATATATAGGAAAATTAACAGATCATGTGGTTTATCTATCTCTTAAGTAACATTTGAAAGTGTTTGTTTTCAATTTGAAACAGACCATTGTTTTTTTTAAAAGAAAAAAAAATAGCTTTATTCGTGAAAAAAAGACAGAAAATTAGAAATTTTCAAAATTACGAAATTTTTAATCTAATTTAAAGCAATCTTACCGAATGCCGTTTTTGTTTACAAGTAAAAAGAGCCAAGATTGAAATAGCGTATGGCTCCAGAAATTCGTCTTAATGCACATGCGCAACTTTCAACACTTGGAATTTCAAGGCGAATTCCTCTGCAAAAAAATGTGTTCAATAAAAAATTTTGTAAGTTTTCATTTTTTTTTTTTGAGGGCTTAAAAGTTTTGAAAATTAACACATCAATTGCAAACAACAGTACTTTTTAAGTAAAAAATGTAACAAAAATAGTTTTAATCAATTCTCGTAAAAATTGCTTTTGACGAAAAACAGAAAATCTTTTTTTAAAATCCGTAATTTCTAAGCAATTTTTTCAATCTTCATACAGATTACGGATACTATGGTTCTACAAACTGGCAAAAAAGTTTTGTGCTATTATCTTAATAAATGAAAAAGTTATTAAATGTCATCAGCTAGTAAATTTTCATTTCTTGATGATGAGCAACTGAAGGAGAATCACTAGTCGATTGAATGCGAACTTTTTCCGGCTCTGTACTCTCGCATACGTCAGCGTTTCTTTACATGTCATTGATATCTTGACAAGTAATCCAAAAATGCACATTATTTAAACTATCATCAGCTGTAAAATTCATCATCTTGATGATGTACAACTGAAAGAGAATCCCTAGTTGATTGAATGCGAACTTTTTTCCGGGCTCTGTACTCTCGCATACACTCAGCTGGCGTTTTTTTACCTTCGAGGTTCTTTTTCTGCGCATTTGTAATATCTGATGCCTTGTCTGGATCAAGAATCTGACTGATTTGAGAATCATGATGCTGATGAACTTCGATTGAAACGATTACAACGTGTTTCTTACTATTTTTTTTAAATTTGGAATAGCATTCTCAGTAGATTCTGCCATTGTAAAATCTGGAAATTAATTGCATTACAGTAAATTATATAGGTTGTTGCCGATCTAATAATAAATGGACTGTGTAAATTTAACAAAATTTTAATGAGCGAAAACGGATCCCAACCATATGAGCTCGCTATGCTTTTCGAACTGAATACAAAGGTTACAACACTTGGCTCGGAGCAAAATCTATACAAGGAATTCTCGCCAACATAGGTCATAATACTTTTTTGTAGAACTTTTAATTTAGAATTAAACAATTTATTTATTCAAATCTGCTTCAATATTTTTTATGAAATATGTGCAATCATACCTATATATAAAAATTAACTTTTATGAACTAAGGGACAATCTATTTCATTAAAATTCTTATTTGTAACTTTTTTGAATGAATTTAATAGTTATTCCACATTTATAATATTAATATTTGGTGTAAATTATTTTTATTTGTTTAAGATAAATTGATCACTCAGTGTATAAATAAATATAATTATAATTTAGTATTACTTACAGTAGAGATGAACGGGTTAAGATAACTATAAATAAAAATTTTATCCACGTCTTATTTTGTTTTCGATACAAAAAGTTTTTTATTGCCTTTTAACTAATAACTTTCACTGCCAATGGTTATACTTATTGTAGTTTACCCATATACAGCGAATATGATGAAAAGATTTTAAAATACAAATTAATGAAGTACTGTATAACACGTTCATAAAATGTCACAGTTACAGATTTTGTAAATTAAAAATCTCGGGGGGAAAATTCACATTTGAAAAATAATTACTAAAATTAATGATCCTTTACTGACTCACATGCGTTTGAAAATTAATCAGTAAAGCTAAATCAATTATTTCTCGCCTTGCGTCATCGCGTAACGGAAATTATTCCCTATCGTACCATAAGAAGTTAACTTCAAAAAATAATGGGGTGCCACTCCTGAATAAAGTTTCGTCGTTGGGCACACCATTGTCTCTATGCAGCAGTGTCAATACAGCCGCAATATTGTTGACCGTTCAGACAGCCCATGTTCTTTTTCACAAACTTAAGCTATAGCTTTAAAAATAAAATTGAAAACATTTTTGTAATGCAGTAATTCCCAACCTTCTTACTACCACGGACCGGTCAACATTTGATAATTTTACCACGGCCCGTTGAGGTAGAGGGAGAAATTGATTGCTTATATTTAGATTGTTTTGATTTAATAATTTTAATTTAATTCTATTTAAACAAGCCTTCAGTAGAAAATACAACCACACCAAAAAATGAGCATAAAAGGGTTTTAACATGAAATAAAAAGAGATTTTCATAAAAAATCTTGCATACCCGAGAGAAATACACCACAGGAAATAAAATGAAGATTATTTAATGTTCCTTGTACGTCCCAGTACTATTTGATCCGGGGGTTGGGGACCACTGCTCTAATGAACTAAATCTTCCGAAGTGTTTGCCTTTCAACTTCTTTTAAACCAATTGAAAGCAGCGAAAGAAAAATATTTCATTTTTTAAAAAGATCTTGAGCATGCATTGGAGACAGAGGCGTAGCTACCGCCGTATCAATGATACGGGGCCTTAATATATGTAACTACAGTACCACCAACAGGGCTTTCTTTTTAAAAGCTTTTATTTAACTTACAATGTATGTAATTTGTTCGGGTGGAATCTTGCAACTCAATTTTGAAGCTGATATCTTCCTCCCATTGAGCTGAAATTTTGTATACACGTTTAGTTTGGATGACAATGCATGTTTTGACCATTTATATTCCGATATTGCAATTAATTAAAAAACTAGTTTTGGGCGCCAACTTGGATATATCTGCATTGTTGTAATAATTTTATTGTTACAACAATGACAAAAGTTGGCGTCGAAAATCGGTTTTCAGCCAAACTGGAATTTCATAACGTTGCGCTATTGACTGTATTAATTAACTCTGCCTAAAAAATAATTACATTTCTGCAACGTAAAAATAATGTAATTTCTACAACGTATGCAATTTTTTTACAAATTTCTATCTATTTTCTTGAATTTAAATTCAAAACAAAAAGGTAGAGCTATTTTTCAAGTAGATTGGTACATTGTATACCTTTCTCAACTCTGCCAAGTTAAACTGAGATGGAGTATTGAAGAAATTCTTTAAAAAATTTATCTAACTTTAATCTATGAAACTCAGATAAAAAATAATTACAGAATCGGAAAGATCATTTTTTTTATGTATCTTACCCATCAAAAAGGAATCCGCTAGGAAAACAATAAGAGAAAACTATTATCTAGAAATGCAATATATTTTCGATTAAAAAAATAATTTTATAATAAAATGAAGGAATTTTTTTTAAGAAATTTTATAATTTTAAGCCTACAAGTAATTTAAATATACCTCATTTTATCACCAGTAATCTAAACACACACTACGACATGTGTCCTTAAATTTAATTACAAATAGAATCTGTTAATTTCATTTGAGTTTTTATTTGAAAAATTACGGCAATTTTGTTTCTCTAGATGAGTTAGGCACATTGTAAAACCAGCTCAAGGTTATTTATATTCATAAAATATGCCAAAAGAGAATAATTTGCAAAATGACCTGAAATATTTTAAAAATAAAGAGAGAAAAAAATCGAATCTTAGAAGAAACATTTCGTTAAATAGGAAATGCACTTCGCTATTTGGAGTTGTTTTACGATGAAAAGAGTAATATGTGCTTGGTTCCAGGAAAAAGTTCTTAAAATAGAGAAATTCCCAAAATAGAAGTTCGTTACATAGAGATCTGACTGTATAAAAATAATGCGATGATTAATTATTTTTTCAAAATCACAAGTTTCTAAAGATGACCTGAGTAATTAAAAAAATAGATTCTTACGCAGAAGATATTCAATGTCCAGCCAAAAATTATCATTATTTGATAAAACTTTCTTTTTTGATTACAACATGCGTTTTGAATCTTAAGTATTTTTTTGATTAATACAAATATTTAAATGCCTTTTGAAGTTTTTTAATAAATAACTAAAATTTTCTTCTAATATGTTAGAGAAATATATCCCTTATCTTCAAGATATTTCAAATAAATAATATATTCTTTAAGTTTTTCAAAAATAGTCAAAATTTTAATTAAACATTTAATAACTTTGTCATTTATGAAGATAATCTCACTAAACCTCTTTTTCGTGTGTAGAACAATGTTACCCAAAATCTGCACGAAGATTGAAAAAATTGCTTAAAAATTACGGATTTTAAAAAATTGTATTTTTAGTCTAATACCTTTTTGCGAGAATTAATTCAGCTAAACCAGGGATGGGCGAACCAGCGTTCAATGAGTTGAACAGGCTGAGAAACCTGTCCAGCGATAAGTAAAAAGTAAGTTAAAAGTAAAAAAAACTTTTTTAAGAACAAGCTTTTATTTAAACGCGCTAAAAAGAATAAAATAAACTTTTCCTTTAAAACTTTTTTTACTATCAACTTATAACGTCATTACACAATTTATATGATATAAAAGCTTGTCACCAATATTTAAGTATTCATATTTACTTAGTTTGAATTTTTAAAAACTAAAATCAATCAGGTCAAATTATTTATTTTACTTGTTTATCTACACAGGTAAATCTCGCGACAAGCTTTTATATCATATAAATTGTGTAATGACGTTATAAGTTGATAGTAAAAAAAGTTTTAAAGGAAAAGTTTATTTTATTCTTTTTAGCGCGTTTAAATAAAAGCTTGTTCTTAAAAAAGTTTTTTTTACTTTTAATTTATTTAAAAATGAGCCTCGAAGGAGTTTTGATACGGGGCCCACTCAGAACTAGCTACGCCGGTGATTGGAGAAGATGGCTAACCGTTTCGACATTTAATTCATTAAAGTTAGATGATTAGAAAAAAGATTTTCCATTTTATTTTTAAATGCATTGCTTTATTTGCGAGTTACGCTCGTGAGATTGAGTTTTTTTTTATTAAAATAAAATCATTTTGTAAAAAAATGGCTATAATTGTTATGGATAGATAGTAGCAAATGCTGTACCATTTAGGAATTTTAGCTAAATAGGTTAACTTTTGAGTAATTTGCCTGGGGTTGTCTTTTTATGGAGAGTCAAAGTTAGGTAACATCATTTTCTCAAACAACCTACATCAATTTTAACTAAACCAGCAAAGTTTTTTAACCGACTTGATTGTAGTTAATAGAAAGCACGGCTATGTTCTTTTTCAAAAATATGCTAGTCATCACTTAACCAAATTATATGGAATTTTTATTTTTCCCACAACACATATGATTTCCCCTTTCAACCCGTGCCCTCTTGATGCTGAGTTTCCGGACATCTTATAGATTTAAAAAGAAATTTTTTTAAGACCGTCTCATTTATCTATACAAATAAATAAAAATTAAAGTGTCTGTTTGTAATTTCAAATTAGCAGCTTTTTACTAAATGCATTTAAAGGTATATACGGTACTTATATAAAAAAGATCAATTTTTAAAATTTTTTTGTCGGTCTGTCTGTTTGTTCCGGCTAATCTCAGGAACTTCTGGTCCGATTTTAAAAATTCTTTCACCGATGGAAAGCTACATTATCAGCAAGTAACATAAGATATATTTTATCTCCATATCCCTACGGGAACGGAAACTATGCGGGTAAAACATTAACGTTGTTTACTACCCGCCAAGTTGGTGCAAAATTATGCATTTGGTCAATAATGGAAATTTTAATAAACATTTTCTCACATTTGTAACAAATAACTGAAACAAAGTGTAATTTAGCATCTTTACAAAAAGCAATTTTTTAAATGGTATTTTGTTAAACATCTAACATTTATTACATTACGTTTGCTAAATGTCAAACTTTGAGAAATATCGCCAAGTTGGTTAAGAAGTTCTCTATTCCGACAATCCCAGATGCTTTAATGCAACTTTTCTCTCACTGTGTGTGTGTTTAAAGAGGGAAACGAAATAAAGTTTTAACGAATTGCGCGCGCGTGATATTGAAAAATCTATGGTAATATTAATTGACAGTTTCATAAAAAGTTTTGATTACTTTAGTAGTTTTGAAAGTATTTATTATTTTGAATTTTTTTAACCTAATTGTAAAATATTCATATTTTGCACAAAATTTTTCACTTATACTGAACCTAGATATTTTACATGGAGGTATTACTTTGAAGATATACTATGGAGGCATCCATACAATATCACTCGCCGAAGGACGAGGGAGCTTTACGCAATACTTATTTCATCTTCGGTCTTTCTAATCCTCAAACCTTTTGGAATAAGTACAAAGGCTACATGGCGGAAGATATTTTGCGACGAAAAACAACCAAATATGCCTTTCAATGAAAACATCTACAACGAAACTCAATAAAGGTTTTCAGAATGGTTAGGAAGAAGCTACATGATTTTGGAATGATTAGCCCTAGACGTGTCGACGGAATTGGCTTCGATAATGAAATTACTTTAGAATTAAACTACGATTTTACAGCATTGCAACAAGTAACAGAATTTATCCCACAATTAACTCCAGAACAAAGTTACGTTTTCCAACAAGTGTTACGCGAAATAGAGTCCGGCAGTGGTGCACTCTTTTTTTCTCGAAGCCCCTACAGAAACAGGAACAACGTTTTTTTGCTAAACTTATTATTAATGACCATCAGAAAAACCAAGAAGATAGCAGTTGTTATGGCTTCTTCTGGAATAGCCGCGATTTTATTGACCAACGGACATACTGAACATTCCGTTTTAAAATTATCGCTTAGTCTTGCATTTGAAGATTCACTCATCTGAAATTTCAGAAAAAATAGCTCTCAAGGCTAGATGCTTCCACAATGTAAGCTTTTAGTGTGGGATGAAAGTACGATGTCTCACAAGAAAGCTATAGAAGCGTTAAATCGGACTCTTCAGGATTTACGAGATAGTATAGATATTATAGGAGGAATGGTAGCTTTATTATATATTGGATGGTAAATTCAAGCTTATAGGGAAAAGTTGAAAAATTCAGTCTGAAAACGAATGTGAGAGTGCATCTTCATAATGACGTAGATTCGGAACATTATGCAGAGACGCAATTGAAAATCGGTTATGGATGTTTGGACGCAAATGCTGGAGGTTATATTTTACTTCCAGAGAATTTTGTAATGTAGAAGAAAATGATGTAAATCTTATTGCTCAAATTTAAGTGGGCTTGCAATAAAATTTAAATTGGGATCAGTGGTTGCGCGCAAGATCAATATTGGCACCTAACAAAGACATTGTCCATAAAATCAACATTGGAAATTTAAGCGACGTGCGGGGGAGGGGGGAATTGAAGAAATATTTATCAATGAATACAATCATGGATAAAGAACAAAGTACTTCATATCCCACGGAGTTCTTAAATTCACTTGAACTTTCGGGTGTACCCTCACATAAACTTCAATTAAAACTAAATGTACCAGTTATGCAAAATCTCGATGTTCCTTGACTATGCAAAGGAAAGAGGCTTTGGATCACAAAACTGATGCAGAATATACTTGGTGCCAATATTTGAGCATATGTCATGAAAAGGGATAGTGTTATCGTACCTCGAATTCCAAGTATCCTCACTGACCTACCGTTTCAATTCAAACAAGTTCAATGTCCAGTTTTACTGTTGCTATTAACAAAGCTAACATTTCAGGTATCAGGGGTGCATTTGGAAAAGCAATGTTTTTCCCATGGCCAACTATTTGTAACCTGATCGATGTGTCGAATGCCCAAATCTTCACATATTTGCAACTGACGGAAGAACATATAATATGATATGAAGTAGCATCTTAGAATAATATTCTATTTTGAGTTCTTTTAAAAAGGAATTATATATTAAACGTAGATACTTTCGATTTTTAAAAATATTAATAGTTTAAGTTATTGAATATTTGTTGTTAACTATTATAATAAATTACGTTTTCAGTTTTTTTAAACTAAGCTCAATTTTAAAATTTTATTGGTTCCAGTCAGTAATAAAAATAAATTAAATGTAAAAAAACTTTTTTAAGAACAAGCTTTTATTTAAACGCGCTAAAAAGAATAAAATAAACTTTTCCTTTAAAACTTTTTTTACTATCAACTTATAACGTCATTACACAATTTATATGATATAAAAGCTTGTCGCAATATTTAAGTACTCATATTTACTTAGTTTGAATTTTTAAAAACCAAAATCAATCAGGTCAAGTTATTTATTTTACTTGTTTATCTACACAGGTATATCTCGCGACAAGCTTTTATATCATATAAATTGTGTAATGACGTTATAAGTTGATAGTAAAAAAAGTTTTAAAGGAAAAGTTTATTTTATTCTTTTTAGCGCGTTTAAATAAAAGCTTGTTCTTAAAAAAGTTTTTTTACATTTAATTTATTTTTTACTTTTTAGTTATCTCTGGACAGGTTTCTCAGCCTGTTCAACTCATTGAACGCTGGTTCGCCATCCCTGGTTTAGCTGAATTAATTCTCGCAAAATGGTATTAGACTAAAAACACAATTTTTTTAAATCCGTAATTTTTAAGCAATTTTTTCAATCCTCGTGCAGATTTTGGGTAACATTGTTCTACACACGAAAAAAAAAGGTTTAGTGAGATTATCTTCATAAATGACAAAGTTATTAAATGTTTAATTAAAATTTTGACTATTTTTGAAAAACTTAAAGAATATATTATTTATTTGAAATATTTTGAAGATAAGGGATATATTTCTCTAACATATTAGAAGAAAATTTTAGTTGTTTATTAAAAAACTTCAAAAGGCATTTAAATATTTGTATTAATCAATAAAATGCTTAAGACTCAAAACGCATTTTGTAATCAAAAAAGAAAGTTTTATCAAATAATGATAATTTTTTGCTGGACATTGAATATCTTCTACGTAAGAATCTATTTTTTTTTTAATTGCTCAGATCCTCTTTAGAAACTTGATTTTGAAAAAATCAATAATTAAATTCAAATACAATTAACAGATTCTATTTGTAATTAAATTTAAGGACACATGTCGTAGTGTGTGTTTAGATTACTGGTGATAAAATGAGGTGTATTTAAATTACTTGTAGGCTTAAAATTAGAAAATTTCTTTAAAAAATTCCTTTATTTTATTATAAAATTATTTTTTTAATCGAAAATATATTGCATTTCTAGATAATATTTTTCTCTTATTGTTTTCCTAGCGGATTCCTTTTGATGGGTAAGATACATAAAAAAATGATCTTTCCGATTCTGTAATTATTTTTTGTCTGAGTTTCATAGATTAAAGTTAGATAAATTATTTAAAGAATTTCTTCAATACTCCATCTCAGTTTAACTTGGCAGTGTTGAGAAAGGTATACAATGTACCAATCTACTTGAAAAATAGCTCTACTTTTTTGTTTTGAATTTAAATCCAAGAAAATAGATAGAAATTTGTAAAAAAATTACATACGTTGTAGAAATTAGATTATTTTTACGTTGTAGAAATGTAATTATTTTTTAGACAAATTTAATTAATACTGTCAATAGCGCAACGTCATGAAATTCCAGTTTGGCTGAAAACCGATTTTCGACGCCAACTTTTGTCATTGTTGTAACAATAAAATTATTACAACAATGCAAATATATCCAAGTTGGCGCCCAAAACTAGTTAAAAGTTTTTAATTAATATCTTTTTAATTAATTGCAATATCGGAATATAAATGGTCAAAACATGCATTGTCATCCAAACTAAACGTGTATACAAAATTTCAGCTCAATGGGAGGAAGATATCAGCTTCAAAATTGAGTTGCAAGATTCCACCCGAACAAATTACATACATACATACATACATACATACATACATACATACATTGTAAGTTAAATAAAAGCTTTTAAAAATTACTATACTATATAATTAACTTGCTAATGATAATGATTACGACTTTGACAGTTATTTAAAGACATCAACGCGAGCGGAGCCGCGTGTAAAAGCTAGTTATTAGAAATGTTTACCAATTAGTATTAAGTAAGTGTCATTGTTTTTGAAAAAAAAAACTCTTTCATTTTCAGACTTGCTTCTGATTGTTTGAGTATCTAATAAAGAAAGATAAATTTATTCTTCTAAAAGACTTAAGAAAAGATGTGTCTGATTTCGTGTAAAGTACTAATCCCGGCTCAACGAATGTAAGTTTTCATAGAAGATTATTTTTCATAGTAAGGGAAAATTTCCGTATCCAAAAATTTGTTTTCCATGAATAATAAGCGAAAAAGTTTCTTGCAATTACTTTTAGGAATTGCGAACTTATTAAGTGTTTAATTCAAATTTCAAGCAATTTTCAAAAAATTACAAAAAAAATTTCCAATTTTTAAAATTTTTGAGTCCAAGAAAGCAAAGGGTGCATTTTTGCTGAGAGTTCGCTCGATTGATAACGACTATGAGAAAAACATACAGAACGATTTGAAATTTCTGTTCATGAAACTGCGTCAAAACTGACTCATTTTAGAAATACTCGTAAGAAATACAAAATATCTTTATTTTGTATAAAAATTATATTGTGTTTTGGCAATATAAATGGTCTCTGTAATTTCAGAATTATTTTTAGACTGATTTTGGTATGGAAGATAGGATGGTAGTTTTAAAAACGCGAAATTATATCGGAAATCTTTCTCCCTGTCGTTCTCTGGAGTTCTTGCCCGATAGATGGAATGTAGAGGTAGACCAGTCATATATTTTAACGTTTTTAACTTATTGTAACTTAGGGATTTTAAATGGTCAAAATGGATTCCTCGGATTATTTCCCATCTTCTGTTACCTTTAACGTGTTTCTGCGTTCAGTGGTTCGTGTGATGATAGCCTCATACAAATAGATAGATAGATACATTTGTGTTTACTCTCGAATTTTAATTGTGTAGATTACTACTCGGATTGGACGGTATCCAACGACTGCCATGTGAATATTGAATATATGGGTTACATCTTTCAGAGTACAAACGTATCTACCAGATTTCGTTTATCTATCATATTTGTTTCTTGGTGTAAGGATATTTCCCCTTCACTTTATTTTGACGTATTAAGTGCCATTTATTGCGAGAATTTTGAATAATTTTTTTCCTTCTAACATATTTTTTCCCTTTCTTCGCATGCATTCATGTCAAATTTTAGATCATTCTGACCAGTGGCTAATTTTTTACAGGATTTTGTACGTTGAACTTTAACTATAATCCCCCTGTATTTATGTATATATATATATATATATATATATATATATATATATATATATATATATATACATACAGAGTGTCCAACCTTAATGTGACCCAATAGCTAATTCCCGAACCGTTCGGTTTAGATATGCACTTCCAATTTGAAAAATGTTTTAAAACAGGTAAAGAATGTTTTTACGCGCTTTTCGAACCAAAAAACCCATTTAGAAAAAAATTACAAAAATTAATTTTTTATACGGTCTCCAGGTGCTATCACTTATATTTAGGAAAAGATGCAGTACACAAAAACAAAGTAAACACAAAAAGTTTCATTTTATTACGATAAAAAATGGCCGAGTTATGGAATTTCGAAAATCATATATTTTATCCATTTTCTCGGCAATTTTCAAGAAGCTAGTAAGGGACCGTCTCCAAAGTGAAATTAGTTGGAACTCTGCCAGGAAACTTTCGCTCTTGCACGTCGCTTTTATGTAAATCGTTTTTAAATTTAAAAGCATACGTTAATAATACAGTAACTGAGTACTTAAGAAATAAAGTTTAATTATTTGGACGAAGAAAACATTTTAAAAGCAGTTCCAAAAATATGCTGCGGTTTCAGTCTGATTTGTTGCATTTTTGCTGATCATGACGAATGTTAAAAATCTGTAGTGCAGTCGCTTGCAATTGCATATAGTCGTATTCTAATATTACGAATTCTAGTACGGGAGAACGAGATGTATACAAATGTAGAATACTGCAAAATGGTACTGTTTTATGGGCAGTGTAATCGAAATAAGAGAGAGGCGGCAAGACTTTATGCCATTAAATTTCCCACTCGAAGACATCCATCTTATTGTACAATTGCCCTTGCTGTTCAACGCTTGTATAAAACTGGGAGTTGTCATAGGCGTATTCCCTTGTCTCGTGCCTTCACCATTAAGTTAATTTGGTCATTCTGATGTAATAAAGCCCCTGATTCATGATTGGCGCATCATTCCACATTATGCTATAATTTGAACGGAAAATCCTGTATTATTTTGCTGCTATTTGTTAAAACAAGCTGTTTTTTAATCTTTTCGGTACAAGTTGTATTTCTTTAATTTAATTTTTATTGTTTGTCATACAGCAATACAAATTGTCAATCTATGATGTTTACTACGATGTTTTAATATTACTATGATGTTTTTCTTTTGCTCTTTCTGTGGATAGTGAATTACTGTTCTCTAAACTCAATTTATATGCAACCCCTTTTTCTGAGCAACTCGGATGCTTCAAATTTATGTAGGCATAAATCGGTCAGTTTTTATCGTAATAAAATGAAACTTTTTGTATTTACTTTGTTTTTGTGTATTGCATCTTTTCCTAAATACAAGTGATAGGACCTGAGAACCGTATAAAAATTTAATTTTTGTCATTTTTTTGTAAATGGGTTTTCTAGTTCGAAAAGCATGTAAAAATATTCTTTACCTGTTTTAAAACATTTTTCAAATTGGAAGTGCATATCTAAACCGAATGGTTCGGGAATTAGCTATTGGGTCACATTAAGGCTGGACACCCTGTATATATATATGTGTGTGTGTGTATGCGTGTGAAATGTAGATGTGAGTGTGTGTAGCAATAACACATAATATGATACATATTTCGCTAAATCTTTATTACGAATACCCTTTTCCCAAACACGTCTTATTCCATTTCCTGAGTTAACCTTTTAAGAGGAACACTGTTTTTAATTCCACTCTTCCAGTACATATGACGCATCACGGGTTTTATGATGAGTATTTTAGCGGGGAAGCGAGTAGTTTAAAAACTGAAGTTGCATTTTCAGCTGCCATTTTGATCGGATTGCCAAGTTTGTCATTTTCATTCCGCAAAAGTAGTTAAGGTCAAAAGGTAAGTGTCGCATTTTTTAATTATTTTTTTTGTTAAGACCTTAGAAAACGATTTGACTATTTATTTTAAGTGAACAGTGTATGTGATTGATTTTACAGTTGAATAACTTAGTGGTACTTATAAGTACCGCCAGTACGCTGGATGTTAGAGAAACCCCTTCGTGGTTACTTTTCGCCCTTTTTACCGTAATTTTTTCGTTGTGTTGTAACGTGTCATGACCAAAGTGTAATAGAGTTAAGCCTTTTTGGCATTTCTTTTTAGTTAAACATATTTATTTTGCTTTTATTGTTTTTTTTTAACGTTTTCAAAAAAATTCGAAATTTTAATCTGACCTTGCTTTTATTTTGCCACACAATGAAATTAAATATTTATTTTTTATTCAAAAATATTAACATTTTAATTTTTTTGTGTGTAACTGAGATTTAACTATAATAGGAGGTTTTCAAAGTACTGTAATATTTTCCTCTTCTTAACTAACAGATTATTCTTTAGATGAAGAATTTCGGCAAATAATCTGCTGGAATTTTCGTCAGGTTCTGAAGAAAACGATCAAGAGGTTGAACAAGTAGAACAAGACTAACAGTAGTTCATCTTAAAAAAATACGGCATTTTTGTTGGAGTCTCGCTCCTACTCAAAAGTACTCATGCGTAGAGATTTCATTGTTTGTTTTATTTAGCCAGGATGTCTACTCAGTCACTACTCAAATCATTCCCCACCGTAATTTTCTTTACAAATATATAGAGAGGAATTTATTGTACACTTTACGTTATTTAAAATACTCAGTAATATAACTCGTGGGAAACTCGTAGCAGGCCGCATGCCTTAATTCCTTGTCTCTTTCTTTCGAATGTGGGTGTAAACACCATTACACCTTACATTCCCGCGTTTTCAAAAGCGCCCTCTACAGTTGAGCTCTAACATTTCTTACCACAAGAAGAAGCACTTCACTCAAAATGCACTACGTGCAATGTCTTTTTGTGTATTAATGAGAAGAAAAACTGTTTCTTTGAATATCACCAAATTAAATTTTTGCTCAAAACCTGTAAAAATGTGTAAAAAAAATTTTTTTTCCCTTAAATTCTATAATTTTTAAAAATAATTTTTTGTGCTGTAAAATATTAATGTTCTCTGGTTACATAGAATTTTTAAGAGTTAAAACTGCCTTAAAAAAAGTCATATGGTCTTTTTTTTTTATTATGAGAATATTTTAGCCCTCAGAGTCTAGTGACGGTACTTTAAAGAACCAATTTAATGAATTAGCTGTAATAGATTAAATTTCCCTATTGACCAGGGTGTGTAAAAGGTCTGATATACCAGAATTTACAAGACAGACTGCTCTGGAGACAATTCATGGCATCCCTCATTTGGCAATAAAAATCTTTACTGATGGCAACAGGGGCGATGGTTGTATTTCTGGAAGCGCGGCGTGCTCATTGAGACACCTGATGGGACATTGGATATTAAGATTAGGAATAATAACTGCTATTCTGTTTTTAGGTCTGAGGATTGTAATTTATTGACACTGCTTCTGACCTTGTCTTCAAGGGCATTTGAATTTTAACTGACAGTCGCGCTTCTATACTGCACCTTTTTCGTTGGACAACTATTGGGGTATGACATGCATAAATATTCTGGATATTGTGTGGTTCGACTTTCTTCTAGACACTCTATATACTTTCAATGGTCCCCTCCCATATTGGATTGAATAGTAACGAGATAGCTGATAGTTTGGCCAAGTCTACCACTGCTGATAACTTGCGGGATACCACTTGTTTAACTTTTTCTGAGCTCTCCTCCATTAAAAGGATAGAATTGAATGCACTATGGAGAATACCCCCTGCTCATCCTTAGTATTTTGTGAAAAAACCTCGTTGGTGTCACCAACTTAATATTCCTAGGGATCAGCAGACGGCTCTATCACGCTTTTTTAGTGGCCACCAAATCTCTTACTTTTCAACAAGGCTAGGAAATCTTTCCAGAGTGTCATAAATGCGAGACTGATCAGGCGTCTCCCAGTTATATTCTTAACTGCTTGAATTTTACTATTGACGAGGTCTTAGGAAATCCTATTTTATTTTTGGATTTTTTTGGTTTTATGGAGAGGGGGGGGGGAGAGTTTCTGTTTCTTATCCTAGAGCTACGTCATCTACGATAAGAAACAACAACAACAAATTTCCCAGAGTTGAGTATTTTATTCATGTGTACCCTTTAATTTTCAATGTAGTGATAAATATTTAAAAAAATATTGCACGAAAAACATTGAAGTAGATAAGGATTAAACCATATATTTTGATAGACTTATTCGCGATACCTAGAAAAAGAATATCTTAAAAACTTACACTTGCTTTACTTAGTGATTATCTGGCACCAAACATTTTCTAAAAACAACCACACAAATTATAAAAATAAATACTACCTTCTTTCACTGAAACACTCGATTATGACTATTCTTTTTATATATCCCTGTATATTTCACTAAACTGAAAGTATGAAGGAATTCTGCAGTCATTTTTCGCAATTTCTACTTACGGTGAAAGGTGGATTAGCTACTTTTCTCTCACCTAATGCTTAAATTGGTAAATAAATTCTATGTTTTCACAACCCGGCTGTTTCTTTTTCACGACTATATCCAATAAAAATAAATATGCATACATTTATATACAGGGCTATTCATGATTGCCACCGGAGTTTCGAAGCACTTCAGTAAAAAAAAAAACGAAGATGAATACAGCAAAAAAGAACATTTAAAAAAAAGCAAAATCAATTCGTTTTATTTACATACCTTACAGGTATTCTACTTGTGAATCCTTGGTTACAGGGGCGTAGATATCACCGTATTAATGATACGGTGATACCCTAAGCTACAGAGGTCCCAACATGTGTAACTACTGTCTTCTAACAGGGCTCTTATATCTAAAAAGGCCCCCGAAGGAATTTTGATACAGGGCCCTCTGAAAGCTAGCTATGCCAGTGCTTGGTTACATAGCATACATCAATACGACAGTCTAGTTCCTTCCATACTTTACTCAGGATGGTACCAGCACTCCCACAGCATACAAATATAAAGATTTCCGGTTCAAAAATATTGCAAGTCTGCCAAGCGACGATCTTCGCTTCGGCAGCATTCAGTCTCACTACTCAATTGATACACCACCAGCCACGATTATGAAATGATAGCCGATATTGAATTATTGTTTTTTTTTACTATATGATAGTATTCCCCCCCCCTACTCACTTTATCCTGAGTATATACTCTACTTATCAGCAGAAAAAACAAGCTTCTCACTTACAAAACTTTAACTATGCCTCTTTTCACATACGCTGCTGAAACATGTGCAGTGACTGAGAAATTTGATGGAATCAAATGTGATAATCATCGGGCAAGAAAAACCAACTCGGAGATTTACAAGCTGTTTATAAGATTTAAATATTAAGGTATACGAATACGTTTAAATGGTCAACTTTTGCAAAAAATCACATTTTCAGTTTTTGATTTTATAGAATAAAGCATTTGTTTAGCTTTATAAAATTGTTCTTATTTTGTTTCTAGGTCGCTTTCTAGGTCAAAGATTTTGATGAGTATATAAAGCGTGAGAAACCGGAAGTGGATATTTAAGTAATCGGAAATCAGCGTCTCGTCCAACAGGATTTAAATACCATATTTTTTTTAAATGTAATTTTAACAAATTCTTAATTTAATAGGAAACATAATTATGGATTTTGAGAGTATTTAAAAAGTAAATCTCGCAATATATTTTTTAAAATTCAAGTTGATTTGATAAAAACTCTTTTTAGTTGCAAAGCAAAAACTATCAGCTTTATTTGATAAATTATCTGTGAATTATTAGCTCGCATTATTTTTTATTAAGTATGGGAAATAACAAAAGTAAAAGTTATTCCTATAAATGTTAGTAGAAAGCAAATAGGTACCGTAAGTTTAGTTTTGGAGAACGAAATAATTAGTACCATAAATATTCCAACTGTAAGTGTGCGTGTGAATAAAAAAGCTGATTAATTCTTTAAAACCTACAAATGTTCAGAAAACAATGAAAAAATATTTTTAATTTAGGATTTTTAAGCAATACTCTCTATTTCATTATTGTGTTGTCCTGTGCGTTTTGAAAGGAAAGTTAATGTTGTGAAGGACTCTGAGTTTGGGTTTGCCGTGGATATGATTTTAAATTTTAAGGGCTTTCAGGGATTGTTAGATATATAGAAGCATTTCCGTGTGACTACTGATGTATTAACATAGAAAAGTTTTGCAGAACTTGATGAAGTTTGAGTAACATAATCTAAGCCACATTCTCTGTAAGTGGCAAAAGTTACCAGAAAATAAGTATTATATATATAAAAAAAAATTAAGTCAATTCCTACTTTAAATGGATGAATACTGAAAGTATTTTATTAATGATTGAAAATTAGAACAAGATATACATTAAAAAGCCAAAAAAACTGGTACATCTGCCTAATATCGTGTAGGGCCCCCACGAGCACACAGAAGTACCGCAACACGACGAGGGATGGATTCGATCAATGCCTGAAATAGTGCTGGAGGTAATTGACACCATGAATCCTGTAGGGCTGTCCATAAATCAGTAGGAGTAAGAGGGGGTGGAGATCTCTTCTGATCAGCACGGCATCCCAGATATATTCGATACTGTTTATGTCTGGGGATCTTGGTGGTCAGCGGAAGTGTCTAAATTCAGAAGAGTGCTCCTGGAGCCACTCTGTAGAAATTCTGGACGTGTGGGGTGTCGCATTGTCTTGTTGAAATTCCCCAAGTCCGTCGGAATGCACAATGTACATGAATGGGTGCAGGTGATCAGACGGGATGCGTACGTACCTGTCACCTGTCAGAGTCGTATCTAGACGTATCAGGGATCCCATATCACGCCAACTGCACACGTTCCATACCATCACAGAGCCTCCACCACCTTGAACAGTCCCCTGTTGACATGTAGGGTTCATCGATTCATGAGGTTGTCTCCATACTCATACACGTCCATAGGCTCGATTCAGTTGGAAATGAGACTCGCCAGATCAGGCAACGTGCTTCCAGTCATCAACAGTCCAAAGTCGGTGTTGACGGGCCCAGGCGAGGCGTAAAGCTTTGTGTCACTCAGTCTACAAGGATACGCGAGTGGGCCTTCGTCTTCGAAAGCCCATATCGATGATGTTTCGTTGAATGGTTCGCACGGGGACAATTGTTGATAGCCCAGCATTAAAATCTGCAGCAATTCGCGGGAGAGTTGCACGTCTGTCTCGCTTAATGTTTCTCGTCAGTCGTCGTTGGTCCCGTTCTTGCATGATCTTTTTCTGATAGCAGTGATGTCGTAGATTTGATGTTTTATCGGATTCTCGATATTAATGTTACAGTTGTGAAATGGTCGTACGTGAAAATCCAAATTTCATCGCTCTCTCGGAGATGCTATGTCCCATCTCTCGTGCGCCGACTATAACACCACGTTCAAACTCGCTTAAATCTTGATAACATTCCATTATAGCAGCAGTAACCTATCTAACAATTGTGCTACACACTCGTTGTCTTATATAGGCTTTGTCGACTGCAGCGCCGTACTTCGATTGGTTCCATATCCCCGTTATTGCCATATCCAGTTTTTTTGGCTCTTCAGTGTGTATATATATAAATAAATATAGAGAATGGCCGTGGGTAGTCTAGTGGTTAGAGCATCGGACGCCAGATCGGAAAGCCTGGGTTCGATGCCCAATGCCACCAAATACTCGCCGAGTACAAACGAAGCACGTGCTCGTTAAATCTGTGGGTCCTAATGGTGTCGCCATCTATAGTAGGAATTGAAAAAAGAGCATGAGATGTCTGCATTGTTGTAACAATGCACACCCGGTTTGGCTAGTATGGCTGAAAAATCGGTTTTCGACGCCAACTTTTGTCATTGTTTAAACAGTTACATTGTTACAAAATGGAGACTAAACTAAGCTTGCCTCGAAAACTTGTAGTTAATTTAATTAATTAACCAGTAATTAATGAATTAATATTTGAAAAAACTGTACTAACATCAAGTATCCTCCACTACAAGTTCAAAAAAATTTATTTGAACTTGATTGGATGAATAGAAAGTATTTTATTAACGATTGAAAATTTGATCAAGATAAATATATATATATAGTTAAATATAGAGAGAAGTGAGCTAATAGTAGGGATGAAAAAATAGATAAGCTAAAAAGAAAAATATGATTAAAAATGAGCAAATTGAAGGTAGTAGCTATAAAACTGGTGAATTTTAAGGGAAGTCAATGTGTAAATAAAAAAAATGTGATAAATAGTACTAAAAAAAATGCATTTATTTCAAATCTAATTTTCTTATATATTTTGAAAATTTCAAAAATGATAACTCAAAATATTACCATTAAATATTTTAGAAACTTGGTACCATTTTTTCTCACAATGTTTTCTAGGGCGTGTATCGAAAGAAAGATCACAATAAGAATAGTTAATTAAATTAGTATAGTTAAGTTAGTTAGAATAGTTAATTAATTTAAATTATGATCTAGTATTTACATAACGGTGTTGTAAAATTATGCAAATTTCTTGTATTAGCCGTTTGACTAGCTCTGAAATTTTTATTTATTTATTTATGTAACCGAAAGATTTTAGAACTTGCCCTAGATACATACATATTGATTATTTTAATACTAAATTTATTCAAATTGAGTCAATAAATTTTCATGTAGAATTTTTTTAATGTTTCTAAAACTTATTCAAAATTCCTTATAAATTTACCAATTTTTTGAAGTTTACTAATTTGTTATAAATATTACATAAGCATAGCATATTTACATGCAAACTGAAGTTGAAAATAGTATAAGTTTTTTTCTAAGTGATGTTTTTAAAAGAAGGGCTCCAATGTATTCGTATACCTTAAATTCATAATAATACAGAGATTAAATGGGCAGGACACTAAGTAGAATTGGATGACAATCGAGCCACCAAAAGATCGTCTTGGCTAAATCATCTGGTACCTAAGAAAGAGGGTGATATTAGCTTGGGTGGATTTACTGCCTGGAAAAGATTTGAAAATTATTAAGGTGACAAATTGGAAAATCTTCGTCAAAAATAGGGCAGCTTCGAATGGATCTGGAGGAAGGCCGGTGCTCATATGGAGCTATCATGCCTGTAAAGAAGAAGTATTCTGCTAAAAGTCTCACTAGAATAAATAATAATAAAAAAAAAAAGAATATAGTTTTAGATTTGTTTAAAATCGAATGAAAAAAAATTTACAAAAAAAAAAAATTATTGCACACAAAGAGAGAAAAGGGAGAACTTTTAAAAAATAAATCCATTGCTACGTATAATATTACTGTGTTACCTTAAGAAGAAAATTGTCATGCAAAGGAATTAATTTTAATTTCTACTTTCTATTAGGATAACCATATTTCTAGCAAAAAAGATTTATTAATTTATATTTTTGGAGATTTTTTTTTCTAAGCCAGCCATCATCCTCATTGATAGTTGGAAGCAGCTTCTCAATTTTCTTAAGAGAGATATTCGTGTATATCAAGGGAGCTCAACCTGTTTTCTCGCCGAGCCACATGCACATGATAATTGTTTCACGCGGGGTGTATCACAAGAGTTAATTAATTGGGGGGGGGGACACTATTAAACCAGGGTAACATTGGAGATTTTTAAAGTGTGGACAATTGATCAAAACATTCAGAATTATTGTTGGCTTTTATTTTTTTTAACCTCTCTATCAAACGCACACAAAAAAAAGTTGGTTTTATGTATTTTTTACTAAGTTATATGAGATACTTTTGATTTCCTTTCATCCATGACCACCCCGTCTCTTGTTTATATTCTGTCATACAAACAAAGCTGGCATGCAGTTTTATAATCTCATCTTTTTCTTTAGACAAAAAGCCTCCCTTATTTTTATTTCAAATATTAATTTATCAAGTTTCGAATGGTAACAAAGAGTTTTAAGTGAATTCCCGACTGTGCAATCAGTAATGTTTGTTTATAATTCATTCAGACTTGTGCCTGTGTGTGTGTGTTTTAAAAATTTATTTGAACGTTTTTTAAATTTTACTTAAGCAAATAGTTCTTTTTAGAATTAAAGATCAATTTAGATTTTTTTTATTAACAGAAAAACTTAAAATCACCTACTCCATTTAAAGGGAAAAGATGTTATCCAAAAATAATATGAAATGATGTCAGAATTTACCTGAAACACCAACGTTTGTGAAAAGAACTGAAGTTCTGAGATCCTATAGCAAGGTTAATAATATGACATATATATGTATGACATTTTTCCAACCCGAAGCAAGTTGCAATTCAGCACGCACAAGTTATGTTTCCTAAATTATTACAGAATATTCACAGTAAAAGCTATTCACTCCATGTTGTTATCAAACACCACCATTCTATGGGGTACTCTGTTAAAACTACATTGAACTTTTATGTATTCTTACAAAGAAAGATATGGAACTGTTTTTGCAAGTTTTCAAGAGGAGGTAAAAAGATCGCATGAAATAGGCTATGATTCTTTGCAAACCTATTTCTTTTTTTGCTAAACTTGTCAAAATTGGGAAAAAATATTTGACCAATGAACATATAATTTATTGATAAAAAGCAAAATAAAGAGACACGCTTGAAATTTCATGTGAATAAGCCAGAAAAACTCATAAAAGTCGTTGATTTTTGTTAAAAAAAACTTAAGTCATTGATGTGTGTCAAATGTTAGCACTTTTCAAAAGCAAGGACATACGTATATATTTTAGAATTAATTACAGTTAAACTTGTGAGGATCTATACGTGAATCTGGTATCAAAACTTAAAAAGAAGAGTTATTGAGCCATATTGGAATGGAAGTGATTTGGTAAACACAAGCAAGGAAACTTGATTGACAGAAACAGCATGAAACTACATAATTTTGGCACAGATGCCATAAAAGACAATGTACCAGGCACTAAAAGAATGAAAACTGAAATTAATGCCATCCTAATGTATTGTGTGTTCATCAATAAAAAAAAAACTTATACATGGAAGGAGAATCATTCTGGTATGAACAAAACAGCGATGACCAAAAATGAAACCTGAATATTTCATAGTTCCGTAACAATTCGTTGTTGTATCAAGTTATTGAAAAAAATTGTGTTCGTGTGTATCAGCATTTACCATTAGATTCTAAACGCGACAGATTCTAGTAGGCAAACTCAAAAACTCTAATGAAATTGCGCGTAGCTGCATCTGCCAAAGAAAGTGTTCGCCTCCAAATGAAGGCTAGAATTAGTTGTGACAGATGTAGTTGAATATATACCATAATTTGAGTCATGTAATCTCTCGAATCAAAATACCTATGTATAAATGAAAGATTTAAATAAATATTGCTAAAAGATGGAAACACAACAATGCATTTCTCAAAATAATGCATGCACTAAAACTGAAATACTTACAGTATGGATGCTACCTATGATACCGGTGCATTAATTTTTTTTTTGGAGAAAGATTGCAAAAAGTTTTATGTTAATATGAAAATAAAACTTTTTTAATTTGTAATATTCTGATGAAATATTTTCTTACAACTTCTTGTGATTAATGAAATGCATAGTAGGGTTGTGACGGGTTCTTACGCGTTTCACTAACCTCCTCATACTCTTTAATATTTTATTTATTTCAACCAATCTCCACCGGGAGCCAAAGCGTGATTTATGCAAATGAGATATTTTATATAAGTTCGGGTTTAGCGAGTTAAAAAAGAGAATGAAATGAAATGAGAAAGTATTTTCAAGTGTAAACGTAGTTGTGGTGAATAGAATCTAACGCATCGTCGTGGATAAAGATTATAGAACTTCGGGAATAGCTAAGAAATAAGTTGCCTCTTAAAACGAAGAATCCTGATTTCAAGTTGACCCAATAAAGATCTTAAAGAACCAACTAGATGAACCTGCCATAACATAAGAAATCAGGTTAGTTATTGATTCCAATTAAGTATAAGTGTGTAGCTGTAATTGTACGCGTCGATCTTTCGTAGATTCAGACAGGATTCCGTCGTTCATGATTATTGAACCCTTCTCATTCTCCACTGTGTTTTATTGTTCTTAAAATTGAATAGTATTTGTGTAATCTCAATTAAGAAAAATCAATAAATAAAAAAAAAGATTGATTTGTTAAAATGAGTACTGAATTTATTATTCATTCAACACGTTCGGATTCAGGTAATACCCGAAGGGGAGTTGATAATCTTAGGGGTAGCGAAAGACTACGACAGGGTTAATATCATAATAATAAAGTACATTCTGTCAATTTCCTGCGTATTATGAAAGAGTTCTCAAATAATTTTAATCATTATTTATACCAAGCCTTAATTTTACCATATAACAATAAAAATTACAGTATAACTTATGCCTATATTCTACATTTATTATTTAAAATTTATTCTATGTCAAATTTATGATTATATTAGCAATTTACAAAAAACAAAAAAATCTAAATTATGCTTAAAATTAAAAAAAAAAACTTCTTTAAATTAAAAATCTGCTTCAAAACAAAAATTAAAAATGCCTTAAAATTTTTATCCAATTATTACGAAACTCTCTAAAAGTATTCTTTTAATAAAGAATTATAATTTCTTTGATATTTTGCTATAATAAGAGATTGTTTGAAAGAAGACGTTTCTGCATATATTTCTGTTCATTTCTCCTTTCCTTAAAAATAACTTTCAGATGGATATTGTTTTTCATTTAAATAAATTGATCAATCTGCTACCAACAAGGGCGGATATTATTCCTGGTTTTAAGTGCGAGACATTTTCTACGAGTAAAAGCATATTCTTGATTTTTCCTAAATTCTGAAATCTACTTTTAAATTCATCGGATAATGTTGTTATATAATTTGAAATAATTGTAATTTTCCTGACCATATTGTTTGGCTTTTGTCATGGTTGAAAAATTGTGCATTATTTGATTTTGTACTTCACTGCAAAATAGGCAACATCCAAATTGTCTTGAAACAACCTTATAACAACTAGTTTCAACCATAAAAGGGTCGCTACTTCAGATCGGTTCAGTACTGTGAACGCAATGTCACTACTTCACTGTCATTTGTTATTACTAATTGTTAAAGTTAAGAACAGAAAAAAACATCTTACAAATCGTACAGGAAAATTGATAGATTGTATTGCTTGATAGTTAGAATTTTCCACTAAATTTTTAATACATTGTTCTTAATTGAATTTCTTAGTACAATGTAGCCTGATTAGGCCACTCAGAAAAGAACGCCGGGCCTCATGCGACCCGCGTGCCTCAGGTTGAGCATCGCTAATGTATATACAAAGTCATCAAATGCCGTGATATGCAGGACAATAGTGGAAAACCATTTCCTCTCATGCTTAAAAAAGATTACGGCTTTTTGGGACGTTTACATTTTTGTGAGTATCTTAGTATTATATTTTAATAAAGATTTGTAACATACTTCAGGTACACTAATTTGATATTCGTATGCTGTGGATTTTTCTCCCAATACTTGTAATTTTTTTCCTGATTTGGCCAGCAATATTACGTGAACAATATATGAACTTTATACTCGTCGCCAAATAACTACTATTTAGTATGATTTCAAAAATTTACCAAAAATGGGTAGCTTTCCAATTCCTATTTCATTGTTAGCAAACAATGCCACAATTTTCCTCTATTTTTTTTTTCAAAATAGTGTTATGCAACTTATTACTACTTGAAGATCTCAAGAATTCTTTTAAGCTGTTCGTATTAAATATTTTTGGAAAGACATTATGAGAAGAAAATTTTCAAATTTTGAAGAAAACTAAAGCCAGTAAATTTAGTTGAATCAACTGTTTTTGATTCAAATTCAGAAGTTAAAGATATCAGTTTGAATCTTCATGTGTATTTAAGTATTATTTTTGAAAAACAGATTTTTAACATACATTTCTTGTTACTCTAATTTGATATTAGTACGCTATGGATCCCCCCCCTAATAATCGTTTTGCAGTTTGCCTGAAATTATTCAAAATATAATTTAAAAATTTTATCTCAAATATATACATATATATATATATATATATATATATATATATATATATATATATATATATATATATATATATATATATATATATATATATATATATAATATATATATATACAGTGGTGGCAAAAAGTCTTGAACACACTCTTTTTTAGCGTAATTTTTGTGTTTGACTTCATTTTTCGTTGTGAAATTATTGCACTATCTTAAATATTGTTATTGATTTTAATGTATTTTTTATGCTGATTTCAAATCTACTACTAGTTTCTTAATGACTAAAATATTTTTTGTAGTAAAGCTGCCTGAACACAATAATGTGAAATATGTGCAGAATAAAACAATTTAGAATAACAAAATATGCAAAGAAAAATAACACGAAAATTGACAAATATGGTATATTTAATAAGCATTTTGAAAATTACATTGTTGTCACATGTTAGAAAATCAATATTTTGTGGGCCAGCCGTTTGCTTTAATTACGGCTCTACATCTTTTTGGCATGGAATGCACCAATTTCAAAAGCAGATCTTTCGTGACAATATGGTTGAAGGAAAATATTAAAGCTTCAATTAATTCACTTTTGTTTGAAGGTTTTTTCTTTGAAATTTCATAACCAATTTTAAACCATAAGTTCTCTATCGGATTAAGGTCAGGAGACTGTCCTGGCCAGTTCATTCTATTCACAGTATGGTCTTTCAACCATTTCTGGACTACCTTTGCACGATGACAAGGGGCGTTATCGTCCTGAAAAATCCATGACTGATTCCCAAAAAGATCTCTCGCAGTTGATAGCAATTTATTTTGTAGTACTTCAATGTAATCCATGGCTTTCACTGTTCTGCTAACGATGTGAAGTCTTCCATCACCATGAGAAGACATACAACCCCATACCATCACTTTTGTTGGGTACTTTACTATGGGGTTCAGACACTGAGGGGTGAATTCCTCATGAGTGCGTCATCTTACATAGGCACTACTTTGGTTGCCAGAAATACAAAACTGACTCCTCGTCACTAAATATTACCTTTTCCCAGTCTTTAATAGTCCATAATGAATGTTCCCTTGCCCACGTCAATCGCCTCTTGTGTTGAAATTCAGTCAGTAATGGTTTTGGGCGTGCTTTACAGCCTCGTGACCCAATTTCCAGCAGTCTTCCTCTAACAGTTCTTGGGCACACACTCACATTTGATGTCAAAGTCCATTGTTTCAAAATTTGCGAGGAATTAAGCTTTCTGTTTGAAAGTGAAATTCTGTTCAATAACCTGTCTTCACGTAAAGATGTTTTTCTTGATCGTCCTGATCGCCCCCTGTCCGCAATAAAATTTGTTTCAGAAAATCTTTTCAAAGTTCTCACAACAGTAGAAAGGCCACATGGTACTTTAGCAGCAATTTGGCGCATAGAATAACTTTCTTCCTTCAAATGTATTATTTTGTACCTTTAATTCTCAGGCAGATATGAAAATTTAGCCATATTTCCAATATTTTTCACAAACGCACTTCAAATTGCTTTCAATACACTATTTTCCACAAGCACACAACTGCATTCAATACAATAAACCACGTTTCACCTTTTTCTTTCAGCCCTTTATCGCTGAAATAATGGAGCATTTCATTGGTGGAAAACTGACTCACTCATTCTTACAGTGACCTTGTGCTTTCTTGTCAAGGTTTTTCAACATATCAATGAAAATATTTACTTTAGATGAAATCTACAAACAGATTTGAAATCAGCATGCAAAAATACATTAAAATCAATAACAATATTTAAGATAGTGCGATAATTTCACAACGAAAAATGAAGTCAAACACAAAAATTATGCTAAAAAATGAGTGTGTTCAGGACTTTTTGCCACCACTGTATATTTATATATACTAGCTGACCCGGCAAACGTGGTTTTGCCATATAAATCATTTCTAGTGAATATTTTAGTAGTCAAATAAAAAATAACTAACTCATTTTAAGTGTGTAGGGATGTGGTATATGACTGAAAGGGAAATGGAAAGCTGTGAACGATGACGGTCTAAAAAAGTAACAAAACACAAAATATTCATTTTTTTGAATTATTTGTACTTTTATTATTTTAACTAATAACTTTCAAATTACATCTCCATCACAAATTATGACAATTAAAAAAAAAACATTATCAGTCTCTTAGTGCAATGGAGTGTACGATATTTTTAGTGAGTCCATCTTTCGCCAACACAAACTAACTAGATGGTTTACCTATGCGAGAACATGCCACATATAATGGTCCGTGTGAAAAACATGGTGTGCCCAAATCCAAGCCATAAACAGACTTCGTTTGGCTTATTGATTGTCATTGTGAATGTCAAACTAATTGGAAATTGAATCCGTTTGAATTCAATTGGCACATCTGTGGGAATAATAGGAAAACGTGGTAGTAGTACATCTTATTTCCGGAACTTGCCATTCAAAATGCTAGCTTCAACAACGTTTTCAATCAATTTTTGATGACTAATCACGTGTCATTGCACAGCTGTGGTGGATTCAAATTACGAAGCAAAATAACCGGAGATTTAACCTTCAGTTGTAAATAGTGCGGTAGCATGCCTGGCAAATCCAATGAGCTCAAAAACTCTGCTGGATAATTTACATCTACGTTGGTATCGCAAACTGCATCGATAGATTTGTATGACATCAAGTCCCCAGGCAACACCTGTTTCCTACTGAATCTACGCACAAAATTTCAAAAGAATCGGTCTAGCCGTTTCATTTACCTCGTGTCACTTATTTGAAATAATAACGAAGTAAAAAAAGATTAAGTTTTTCGCAAATATTTTAGACGTTTTATAAACCATGCAATATATAAATTTTTAATGAAAGATATGCACAAAAAAAAAAAATGGGGGAAAAAACTTTTTACTCGCCAAATTCGGTGATTTTTGATTTGCTATAGACACTCATTTTGCTATTGTAACCCATGAGCAGGTCGATTTGGACGGCAGAACAGAGAAAAGTCACACATCTGGCGCGAAACCGATTTTCGACGCCAAGCGAAATAAACGGCGAAAAAAGCAACACAATTACGCGTTTTAAGGTTTTAATTAATATCTTTTCAACTAATTGCAATATCGGAATGAAAAATAGTTCACGTCCTATTCTCAGACCTACTGAATATACGCACAAAATTTCATAAGAATCGGTCACGTCGTTTCGGAGGAGTTTGGTTACAAACACTGTGACAGGAGAATTTTATATATTAGATATATAATCTTTTCATTTCAATTGTTATATATTTTTTAGTTCATCTGTGAAAATAACGACTAAACTAGCTAGTAAACAATAAAGAAACAGTATTTCTTTATGTAGCTACTTGATTTAACACACTCGAATCGAAATATTTGCATTATTCTCAACAAAGTGTAATATGATAATGCAGTTTACTAGGTGTTTTATGTATTATTATTTATAAAGTAGCTATTTATGAAGAGACAGATGTGTAAACTAAGCAAATATCATTTTAACCAGTGGTCCAAACCCTCGGGCCTGAACCGGTACCAATCCGTGGATCAAATGGTACCGGAACACGCACGGTACACTAAATAATTACTATTTTATTTACTGTGATGTATTTCTCTCTGGTTTGTGCAAATTTCCATGGAAATCAATTTATATTCCGTGTTAAATAATTTTATATCCTCTTTTTTGGTGTAATTGTATATTATTCTGAAGGCATATTTAAAAAGAATTAAAATTATTAAATCAAAGCTATCTAAAATATAAACAATCAACGTCCTATCAACTGCAGGCCATGGTAAAATTATCAAAATATTTACTGGTTCACGGCAATTCGTTGCCACATAAAAATAGCATTTGATGTCCTTTATTTGGCTCTTCTTAACTGGAACACTTCAAGTTTAGAAACAAAAAGCTAGTTTCACCCACTCAGTAATTGTAGGATATAGACAGATAAAAAAAGGAACAAACAACACCGGACGTGTAATGCTCAATTTCGTTGGAGGCACTCAAGTCTATAATCTACAAACTAGGGTGGGTTACTTTAATATTTTTTGGCCTCTTTTTGAAAATCGCCAAGTTCATCGTTGGCTTAATTGAACACATAGCGTTGGAGACAGGAAAAATCCTAAAAGATAGGGATTTTTCGATAGGGGAAAAAGGGATTTGAACAGGAAGAATCCCAGATCGTTGAATCGGACCGGAAGAATCCTCGCGTAGAACACAGTAGTGATGCGAATCTGTCAGAGAATATGAAAGGAATATAACTTGATATTTCTTGATAGAACAAGGTTTCTATTAGTTTTTAAAAAAGTTTGTGTTTCATAATTTTCTAAATAATTGATTTTTTTGGATGATTAAATTCAATTTTATCATGTTTATGAGGTTTGAAATAGTATTTAGTTCTATTGATTTTAAAAGAGAATTTTTAAGTATTTCAAGCATTTTTGGAATACTTTTCATTTTCATACAAAATTGGTAAAAAAAAAAGGTGTGTGTAAATTCATTACCAATAAATACTTCTTAAGGTGATTTTCACAGAAGTTTCTATGACAGAACAAAGGTTTTAAAAAGTAATTAGCTAAAAAGTATTTCATCAGTTGCATTTAAAGCTCTTCTAATTGCTTAAAAACTAAATAGATAAATTACCATATGTAACAGTTAATAGCATAAACTCGATATACTGTCCTTTTTAAACATTGTAATTAGGGTTGATATAAAATTTTAAATTCTAGCATTAATATTTTCATAAAAGAAAATATTATCCTATGCAAGTGCTTCAATGTAATGTACCAATGCTTGCAATAAATCCATAATTTTTCAACCAACCTAGTTAGTGCAAAAACATTCATCTTGCTTATAAAAACGGAATAACAGGAAGAATAATACTAGAGAGAAGGTACAGCAAGATTCTAATGAAGATATATTCCTGCAGAAAATTTACATTTGAGAAATATGTATTTTTCAATGCGTAGGAAATTATATATATTTTTGTTTTTTGGAGAGGACTTATTTACTTAAAATATAAAATTAGATTTTTTATATACATTTTTGTTTAATTAAGATGGTTTATTATTTTAAAGCATTTCTTTTGAAGTTTTAGGAGGTAAATTATTAGAGCCTTTAAAATGAATAAATAAGTTAAAGACAAGATCCCCCCCCCCCCAAAAGGCATTTAGTCAGTATATAAAGCAAGCAATCTCGTTTTAAAATGTAATTTACAGTCTTAACTTCCTTCAATACTAGTCTAAAATGTTTATTGAAGAATATTTCTCTAGGAAAGTAGGTTGTACAAGATCCTAATGATTTATTTCTAGAAATTTACATAAAACTACATTTGAGAAATTTTCTTTCCCCAGTAAGTTTGAAGTTAAAAATTGTGTGTATTCTGTTTTCTTGGGTTGTACTTATAAAACATATTTTTTATATGAAAATTAAGAAGATTCAGTTCTTGTAAAAGAATTATTGGATTTTCATGGGATGAATTACTTGTCTTCAAATGAATAAATAAATTAAAGATATTAAATTTCTTCCCAAAGTACAATGAAAAGTAGCTGAGATTAGTTTTTAAAGAGAGTAACTATTTAAAGTTAAAAAACATTTATACTTTTCTCAGTTTCATATTCAATGCCAATTTAAAATATTTCTCCCCGATGGAAATTTAATGTAAATAATATGTACTAATATCTAACCTAATTATAATTATTTTAAAAAAAATAATAGAAAAACATATGGTTTATTAATAATTTGTGCAATTTTGGTTTAACACACAAATGAAGTACTTAAAAGAAATCAAGTTATCAATGCTTGATTGGAAAATTTGGCTACCTGATTTCTGTACCTGAAAATACCATATTAACTTTGATATAGAGTAAAAAATATCACTGAATGATTTGTAATCAGTAATTTGTATTGCTTCTGTATGATTTTAATGTAGTCTTTCAAATAAGGGTAAATATAATCTATATTTTTATTTCTTAATAACTTAGTTCACATTCAATTTTTGTATTTATTTTTAAAGTTATGGTAACCTGAAAAATGTTCATGAATAATTCACATGAAAGCATGTATTAAAAGTTTATTCCACAATGTATTAATTTACAGTTATTTGTGTAATGCAATTCAGTCAATTGAAAAACTCCATATACAAAAGAAAATTTTTATTTTGAACAAAATTTGAACACTATATATATATACACACATATATAATTAACAATTTCTCATCCACAATATTAGTTCAATTAAAACAATAGTAATAAAAACAATTATATAAATGCAATGATGTACATTGAAAAGTCACTAACAAATATTCTCTAAAGGACTAAAATTATAAGTACATTTAGCCTTATAAAAAAACATCAGCTAGTATCTCAACCAAACAAAATTCTTATTATAAAACACAAATAAAAGTGAATTAAAAGAGTAATCTGAAGGGGAAAAAATTAAGGAATGTATATAATCCTTATTTTTGTTCGGTTTGAAATTTCCAACAAAGTAGCTGTAACACAATAACTATTTTCACATATTCTTACATTCAAATTAATATCTAAGGTACAAAAAAAATTACATTCAGACATTTATAATATAATTATTAACCTTTCAATTTGCTGTATTCGGTATAAAGTTGTAAAAGATAACATTAGTTTTAGGCTTCTATCACTAGTTTTCCAAATATATCTTTTACAAACTATGCCACTTATCTTGTAATAGTAAATTAATACATTTTCTCATTTGAAAGTTCTAAACAAGATATTTACATACATTTTATATATACGTTGTATTAATTATCTTTAATATACATATATTAAATGTATTACCTTGCAGTAATTTACACTCCCCCCCCCTTTTATTTAATATTCCCCATAATAATACTTAAAAATGTAAGGCAGGTTTTTGAACTTCCCAAGGTGTAAATATGCAGTAAAAGCTGTTCCGTAGAGGAAACCAGGATAAAACAAAACACGTGTACACAAAAAGTGAAATATGATCAAAATTGCATCACATAAAGGTATAGATCCTTTTTTTTTTATCCAAATTTAACTATAACTAGAAACAAGATTTTGGTATAAAAGAAATTCATTTTGGAAATCTAATGTTTTGCTCCTTTAACGTCATTAGGTTTGATGCACACACAATTCATGGTTTCATAAAAAGATACTATTCATTAAATTACAGATACAAATAAGACAGTAACACACAAGAAATAATGACACTTTAAAAAGATAGAGATTTATGCAAGATCAATATAAAATAAATTATTATAGAAGATTAACTAATGTTTTCCTGAAAAGAGAAACAAAAAAAATTATAATTAAGTCTGATAACTCTATTTTTATTACTCTAAAAATTAGAAATTATAAGTGATATCATCAACAAAATAGTATAAATGACAGCGCAACACAGTAATTTTTTTTTACATCTAAAATGTTAATATCTTTTTAAAAGTTATTTTTAATTTTTTTTCTTTAAAATCATTACATAATAAATATTATTAAAAAGATTAAAAAATAACTTAACAATCAATGATTGATGGATGCATTTTGTGTGTTTGAAGTTTTTGGTATTACACTAGTTTTATTCAGAATTATTTTTATTTACATGCATTCTTTTGACTTAGTTCTTGCTTTAATAGAATTCAGAAGTAAGTGTGAACCAACATTAATTAAACTTTTTGAGTGATAACTAACCCTACTCATAATGTCATAGATCTATGTTTACATTTTGTGTTAGGCCATATTTACATAATTCAGAAGATGCTAAACTCAGACTTATATGATAATGATCAAGTAGTTTGAGACAAAAAAAAGTACTTAGAATAATTATAGAAATTTTATTTAGATTTCTCTTTTTGCTACAACTACACATATGTGATGTATTTGAATTATAAATGAAGTATACTTCTTTCTAGATATAAAGAGGAATACATTAAAATACAGAATGTGTATTTTAGTTTTCCTAAACTGAAATTTTATTATGAATAATTCAATTCGAGACTGCTTTTAGTTATACCATTTGAAATTTCAAATGATATTTAAGCTTCTCTACCACGTCAAGGTAGCAGCCACAGAGAAGTGAATACAGTTGAGCCTCTACAAATGGGTATCTTTAGGATAGGGAACAAAATTAACTTCTGAAAAAATGTAATTAACTTTTTGTTTTGTAAATCACCTGTAATATTTAGAATTAAACATGACTGAATTAACTATGACAATTATTTTAACGGGAAAGTGATTTCAAATAAGATATGAGTTTTTATTCAGTTAAGAAATCTTTAAGTTGTTACAATATCATTACTATTGAGACTTTAAATTTAATGTATATAACCAGCTCATTTTTATACAGTTATCCATTTGCAAAAGTTCAAATGTATCCTTCTTTTTTTTTATTTAAATCAACTAGTAGAAACATTGTAAACCTGGAGTTTTTACATACAGCAAACCTACAGTAAAAAGGAACATATATATTGCACATTAAATATGCCAGAAAATTTTTTAAATGCCTACTTGTGAATCAGGAACTCTATATCTAAAACTGCCTATAATAAAAAGGAACATGCATGTATTGCACTTACACATAAATCGTTAGGAATTATTAAACTCCTAGTTAATCAGCATTGCACTATGATCTAAAACACCTAAAAATACAATATTGCACATGCATACTGAAAAAAATAACGTTAAAATCAAAAATTAACATTTTAAACTGATTTTGCTGTCAAAACCAGACTTGTTGACATACTTTGACATTCTTCATGTGTAGGTTTTTTCAATGTAGTTGAGGTTTTTCGAGAAGTCGTCTTTTTTGTTGAAACATATCTCTGAGTCTTTATCTTTTTATTTGGTGGCTCCATATTCATGTTTTTCGATGCAATTTCTTGATTTGGTGTAGGGAATAACTGTGATGAATCAACAGCATTTCTTAGAAAACTTAAAATACTACCATAATGTTCTGGGGATGCTTTATCTACTAGTTGCATGCATTCTTTCTTAAATTCTTCCTTGGAAATTTCTGTCCTTGTAGATGTGGCCTTCAAATTATCCACATGCGCTTTTTCCAAAATTTTCGATCTTCGCAAATAATC